>OX377619.1:36283186-36428640 GCA_947397865.1 Polietes domitor | reverse complement strand
AATTAAAGCGTGTTCTCGAGGACTTGAGAAATGATGAAATTTTCCGAATATGTACTTTTCTATATTCCGAATTAAAACAGATTTACTTTCATTCCAAAAATTAGAAATTGTAGTCACTAGTGAGGATCGAAAATAAAATATTTTTGTCATAATGTTATTATAGAAATTTTTGTAACGTTTTATGTGGTAAGGGATACAAAAATATTTTGTTTTCTAATTTCAAGCAAATATCTAGTTATAGAGAAAATTGTCAAAACTTAAAAAACAATTTTTTTATTTATTTTATAAGCAAAAAAATATACCTTCGAATTTTGTAAAATATTTTTTATTAATAGCACTGTCCAACAGTATTTTTGGAACAGAGTAGCGACCCTTTAATTCTGAAAGTAGAAAATTTTTGCGGAATAAACTTATAGTCTGAATTTCTTTTTACAGCGGGCCTAATTTTTCATTGTTTAATAGAAGCCAAAAAAATGTTGTAAGTTAATGTCTGACAGAATTCTTAATGTCAGACCTATATTATGGAGGATCATTTTTGTGGAATATCACTGTGTGTAATATTTGAAGTCATGGACATATAAACATATATGGACACTACTACGTGAGAAAAGACCAAAAAAAGACCCGCCCAATGTCATGCACTTTTTATGAGCCCCAAAGATTTGGGGGTTCTTTGGAACCAGTTCTGTGATATATCCATATCGACAAATCCCAGGATAAGTACCTTTAAAGCAATTGCTACCAATTTCCCGTAGGGTAGTGATTCAGCATTAGCATTTTTGTGAGTCGTGTAATTTGTCATTGTCTGTAAGAGAAGAAAATCGCACAATAATTGCGTAGATTTTACAAATTAGTCCCATGTTAACTACATTTGTTAGTTTTCGATACAAATTTTTGTTTTTCAGTAATTTTATTTATTTAAAAAAATCAATAAATATATATTTTTTAATTTTTCCAGAAATATTTTTTTTCAAAAAAAAAAATCTTTGAGAAAATTCAATATTTGTTTCTATTTTGTAAAATCAAACATTCTAACGCAGAAAACAATTTTAAAAAATTTTTCAAGAAATATTTTTTTTTTCAAAAAAAAAAAAAATTTGCTGACTCGAAAAAATCATAAAAAATAGAAAAAATATTCGAACAAAAAATAAAAAATACAATTTTTTTATTTTGTAAAAGCAAACATTCCTTAAGTTTATAGATAAAATAATATTTTACTTTTTTGTAATAGCTTGGATTATAGCGAAAAAAACAAGGCCTACAAAAATCTATGCAATTTTTGCAAAAAAATGATAATTTTCTCAGACTCATATCTTGCAAACCGTTTGTAAGAGTAAAAAGGACTCTCTTGGCAAAGTTGTAGCTCTTGTCATAAAGAACAAAAATTATCAACATATAAAATAAAAAAACTCATCTTCAAGGTCAAAATCGCAAATGTCGTCGAACAAATCTTATAGGCTGCAATGTGTGTAGGTAGCGTATACGTGCTGCTGTTTAAGGATAATGTTACTCATACGCACTGTAGTCGGACTGACCATTAACAGAAACATTCCTGTAAGATATATTTTGCCTAAATAAACAGTGTTAAAAATCATTCATAGCAAGTTCATATGTTCTAGAAAGTTGTTTATTGAGATCTTAGGTATATTTTTGTAGTTGATTATTTCCTTGTATTGAATGGTTTTTTCAATTTTTTAACGTTTTTTGCAATTCGTTTTTTTTTCACTTGTATTTTTTGGTCTGTTATCAATATTTGATTTGAACTGGAATATTGTCCTGTTTAATAGAATGCAAACTACCAAATTCATTTTTTATGGCATAAAGTCGAAAAATAAAGATACAATCTTGTAATTTTGCACATTTGCTAGACATAACATATGTAAAAAATAAAAAATAAAATTGGGCCGATCGGACCACGGCCACTACCACCTCCCATATAAACTTAATATATAATAAGCATAATTATCACCCTGTATTAGTACAGGGTGGCCAAAAACAAAATTTTATGAAAACTTAAAAGAATGAAACTTATTTCGCTTTGACGAAAAATATTTTTCCGAACATTATTACAAAAGATAAATATAGTATACTACTGGACACTGCAATTTAAATAATTATTTCAAGAAATAAAATAAAATATCTTCATGTGTACAAAGGTGAATAATGTTGTATACCATTTTAAAGGTACTTTCAATACCTTTTAAATAAAATATTGATGGGTCTCGTACACAAAACTAATTCAGAGATATAATCATATATATGTCTATGGCTAATCAAAAACTGTGCTAAAATAAAATGACAATTTTTGGAGTTTGCCAAAAATGCTCCACGACATTTATAGATTATGTTCACAAGACCACAATAATCATAAATGTTAAATATAATTTTTCAACTACTAACTCTTGCCGTTAATTTTCATAATATAGTCACTTTATTATTTTCGTTTTAAGTCTTTATTTTAATTAATTTGAAAAACCGCTTTATATCAAAATTAATCCAACTTTTTTGAACCGCAAAGTTTAAGTCCGATTCAGACTTGTAGTGTTGCCACCTAATTTTCTCCAGTAAATTTTCTTGATTGTTTGGAGTTTTGGCATAAAGAAAATATATGCACATTTAACACTTTCCAATTTTATTTTTTTTTTAATTTCTACCAAAAAATGGATTTGGGACCATAGTGCACTGCCACGATTTCCACCCTGTGAAAGGTTTTTTCAAGTGGCTTCGCAGCGACTTTTCAACATCAAACCTTGAAATGATTCTCACAAATGAACCAGAAGCACAACTCACTTGCCGAATTTACGTCTAAAAAATCGCACCAAGTAATAAAGTACACCTGCCATCTTGCATGCATCTCATTGAGTTGCATATGTAAGTATGCGTATAACTACGGTGACCATCCTTCCCGCTTTTTGATATCCAGTCCCGCTTAAATTTTCCATCCCGCATAATACCGCTTTTTCGCTTTACAGTATTTTTGGTACAACATCGATTAAAAATTGTCAAAAACTTTGTAACCGATTCTAAAGTTTGATTCTAGTTTTAAGTGAACATTTAACATTATTAATAGCAATTTAATCAATACGTTGATAATTCAATGTTGCGTTGTTCAACTGATTCATTTGAAACATATATTAACACCGTACGACGAGTTTTAAAAAATGTCGTTACACTTGAACCGGACGTATATACGTATGAAACTTTAGGCCAAATGGAGTTACTTGGCGTTTTTAGTTTTTCATTTCCTCTAACTGTTGCCCCTTCACAGGACTACAAAGTTCCGAAGGATACAATTTTTTAAAAAATATTTTATATACTTGTTCGCACCCTATGATAACGATATTAGTATCAAATTAAAGAGTAAAATATCTTTTAAAAATACTTCAAATATCTTACCTCTTAGCTTTTCTAGTTTATTCTTACTTTTTAAGAGGCAAAATTTTAAATGGTTGTTAATACTAAACTAATACAGATATAAGCTTGACATTAAAAGTATTTTTAGCACATATTCTCTTCTATGATTTGGCATATATAACGGTGTTATAGGGTACGAATAAGTATTAAAAATAATTTGAAAATTAGAAGTCCTTTTAAGGGGTAGCAGGATGAGTAAATGAAAAACTATTATTTATTTGGTTATTTTCAGTCCTTGTTAGGGAACAACTTTATGTCTTTTCAAAAAGGACATTTAAAGATTAAAATGTTCTACGAAAAAATTTTCCGGAAAATTTCAGGTGGGATCACAAAACTTGTAAAAAAAGCTCTTCACGCAATAAAAGTCAAATTACAGACCAATTAATACAACCAAATTACTAGGGTTAAAATTCGTCCATATTTTTTGGCAGATCGACCATTTTAGACAAATAATGTGAGTATTTCGGTAGAGCACGGTTAACAAAAAATACAAATTGAATATTTTTAATTTTTGCGGGAGATAAGGCTAAAATGATTTTGCATACATGACATTTTTGTTTTGTGATTTTTTCGCGGAAAAATTTGAAGAAAATCGGTTCAGATTTAGATATAGCCCCCATACGAATTTCACTCCCGATTTGACTCATTTCACGATAGATACCACATATTTGAACAGATTTTCTTCAAAATTGACAAAACATCTTATATATCAACTAGAAACCCTTGCGTTGAAAATGTGTTAGATCGGTTCAGAGTTATATATAGCTCCCATACACATTCGCTCCCAATTTGACTTCTTCCGCTCTAGAAACCACAAATTTTAACAGATCTTTTTCAAATTTGGCAAAATATCTTATATTTCAACTAAAAAACCCTTGCGTTGCAAATGTGTTAGATCGGTTCAGAGTTATATATAGCTCCCATACAAATTTTGCTCCCAATTTGACTTTTTCCGCTCTAGAAACCACATATTTTAACAGATCTTCTTCAGATTTGGCAAAATATCTTACATTTCCAATATAAATACAAACGGTGAATGTGGGGTAAATCGGTTCAGATTTATATATAACTATAACACAAGTTTCACTTCCGATTTGCCTATTTTTCGCTATAGAAAAAGATCTTCTTCAAATCTTGCAAAATATATCATATTTCAACTAGAAACACCTGTGTTGAAAATGTGTTAGATCGGTTCAGATTTAGATATAGCCCCCATACAAATGTCGCTCCCGATTTGACTTTTTCCACTTTAGAAACCATATATTGTACCCGATTTTCTTTAAAATTGGCACAACATCTTATATTCCAACTAAAAACACCTATGGTGAAAGTGGGTAAGATCGGTTCAGATTTAGATATAAATTTGTTTATATATATACAAATGTTGCTCCCAAATGCTTAACCGATTTTGGCCAAACTTTACATATTATATTTCACCTATAAACATACATGGTGAATGCGGGTAACATCGTTCCAGGTTTCAATATACCCCCATACAAATGTCATTTCCTATTTAACATTTTTTGTCAAACACATACATTTACAGGGTACAAAAATCCTTCCCGATTTCACTTTTTTACAGAATGGAATTGTAATAGGATAGAAAGTGGAGTGTATTATATAGTCGGATCCGTCCGACCTTAGCCTTTCCTTACTTGTTTTCTTTAACAATTATTTCTTGGCTTTTTCGTTGTTTTTAAACCTTGTGTTAATAAACTAATGAATAAATTCTAATTTCTCTTTTTCACTGAAATTTTGGTTGATTTTGCAAATAAAAAATAGAAGTCATCCTTTCACCACTTCCAAACTCACACAGTCAAAACAAGTATACCCTCCACCACGGAGTGCATTCCACAGTAGTACCAGATTAAAGGAGTCGACATAGAAGTACAGTAAGTATATCCCTTAAAAGTACGAATTTAGAAAAATCCCTCTATTTTACGTGTTTATGCAATTAGAAGGATGTACACACCAAATTTCATGATTCTAGCTGTTGTCGTATCATTGATACCATATTTTATCCATTTTTGTTCCATCTCGCCCCCTAAAACATTTATTTTCTTTGTGGTGCTTCCAAGCTACAAGAGGAATGTCCGCAACAAATTTCAAATGTATGAAAATCAGAAATTTAATTAATAAGCCAAGGCTACCAATATTTTTATACTATGTATATATATAATAGAAATAATACTTCAATTCATAAAGTAAATATAAGGCAGCAATCATAAATACCCTAAATATTGGGGGATAGAGAGCGTATTTTCAGCTGCAGTTCTTTGGTTGGTTGTATTTCCATCTATTTTAAATTCAAAAGTATACATTTTTAAAATATGTACGCAGTCGCATGTCGTAAAAGTAACAAAATAAAGTACGAATTTGAAAAAAAATATTTTACGTGGCTATGCACTCAGACGAAAGTATATACCCAATTCCATGATACTATCTGCGGCCATTTTGTTGGTACCATTTTTATCTCCTTTTTCGCATTTACTCCTTAATTTCCTCATTCTAGCTGTAGCCTTTTAGTTGGTACCATTTTTATCCCTCTGCTCCCATTGAATCCCTTGAAAGTGCGAATTTGGAAAAACGTTTTTTTTTCGTGTCACTCAGTCAAAGGAATGTATACCGCGAATTTCATGGTTCTAGCTGCATCCATTTGTTTGGTACAATTTTTATCCCCTTTTTCCATTTTACACCCTAAAAGTACGAATTTCGAAAATTTCCTTTATTTTATGTGTGTACGCAATCAGAGGAATATATACACCGAATTTCATTATTCTAGGTGTAGCCGTTTGGTTGGTTCTACTTTTAACTCTCTATCCCCATTTAACCCCTTAAAAGTACAAATTTAGAAAAAATACTTGTATATTATGTATCTACTCTATTAGAGGTATGTACGCCAAATTTCGTGTTTCTATCTGTTCTCGTTTGATAGGTACTATTTTCATCCCTTTTCGTCCCATTTCGCCCCCTTCAAATAAAAATAACTCCTTTTATGCTATAAAGGGAATGCGAATTGCAATTGCGAATATCAAGTAAATACAAGCTATTATGTTCAAAAAACATGCTGAAATACTCTAAATATTAGGGGTATTTTCAGTCCTTGTGAGGGAAAATTTTTTCACTCTGGGCCGATTTCGCCCACTTTCAATTTGAACCTCCTAGCTCATTTCGGTTGGCCGCTATCGTGCTTTCAACAGACAGACGAATATGGCTATATTGTCTTAGAATTTTACCACGACCCAGAATATATATATTTTATGGGGTCTCCGATGAATATTTTAAGGTGTTACAAACGGAATGACAAAGTGAATAAACCCCTATCCTGGAGGTGGAGGGTATAAAAAGATCTTTTTAAAGTTTCCAAACAAATTTATTTATGTAATGTAAAAAATTGGAATTCTTAAAATATATATAACGCGTCTATACTATTCCACTTTAATATTTTAAAAGTAATTGAAATTGACTTTAAAACAATTTAGTACATTAAAATCGGTCAAGAATTTCAGGACTTACAGGCGATTAAATTAACACACATTTTTGAAAAAAGTGTATTTTTCAATGTTAAATTGAAAAATTCTATTTTTTCCAAATATACGTAAAGAAAAGACTTTTCGAAATCATGATCGTGGTAGTCTGCAGCCAAGTAATAAATGTCACCATGCCATTTGTAAATAAATTTGCATTCTATATATATATAGATGCAAAATGGTCTTGAACCAGGACAATATTCCAGTTCAAATCAAATATACGTAAAGAATATTTTTACGAGAAGAATACATACACAAACTTTCAAAACAATCGCAACTATGAAGGAAAACATCGTAGCGCTTGTCTTGGATCGACTCATATGTATTATGTATGAATCAGACAAATGTTTTGCTTTATATATGTAATTTGCAGCGTCCTATAATCGAAGATTATATTTGTTGATGTTATCGTCCAAATAATGCCATGTCGTTCACAAATTGTATACGTCTCGCTGTTAATATTATTATTCAATGCAGATTTCGTACTCTTTTTGCCTCCATCAACAATGTCCAGTCTTTTTATTGTCACTGCAATTCTTTTTTTCGCATATTTTACGAAAGTAGAAGTTTAATTCTTTCTTTAAAATCTTTGTCCTCTAGAAGAGATATAGCTTCACTGTTGTTTTTACATGGGGTTATAAATACCACTGTGGATTGTCCAGAGTTAGTTTCTCTCATTCAGTTTAGTGCGCCGCACAGTGCACTTTTTTGGCCCGGTGAGTGCTCAAAAATATGTAAAAACATGAAAATGCATGTTCGAATTTACATACTTCAAATACGAATCTAAAATGAAAAATAGCTGCATTTTTCAAATCTGGTTTCTGATTTGCTCTATCTTCTTTGGTTCGGGAGATATTGGATGTATAAGTTGGATAAATTTATAAATATTGCAAAATGATGAAAAAAATGAAAAAAAGTTCAACTTCCGGGACAAGCAGTTTACCAACGGTTATAGATATCGGGCTGATTCTTTTTTTGTTTGAAAGATGGATTCAATCTTAACTTTAAATATTCACATGAGCTCATATGTGTTGCATTTTAGCAATTTTTTTATTCATAAAAAAAACTTTATTTTACCAAATTTTTTAACTTTATCTAAGCTTTTAACTATGTTGCCACCTGCGACCACACTAGCAATTGACATAGAGTTATTCTCTGATATATCCCCTATAATCCTATATACAGTTCAGCTGCAACTCTCCATGTATGATGCCACCCAAAAGGAGTTTTGCATGGAAAATTCAGAATGCAATGAAGTGGAATCAATGTATGATTGGATTATCGCCACTTCATGCTCGACTTCGATTTATGGCGCATTGTTTAAATATTGCATATGACTTGGAATTCCAAACATTTAAAGAAAATAATCCAGATTTTGATGCAAAGACTTCAAAAGAGAAGCGCGAGATAAAAAAGGAACTCAGAGCAAAGACCAAAAAGGAAATCCAAAAGAAATTTAAAGAAAGTACTGGACTAAGGATTGATTACCCTAAACAGGGTTTCGGTAACAGTAATGATGGCAATACTGCTAGGCGGTTTTTTGAAGACGTTGCACTTACAGCATCCATAACCAAAATTGATGAAGGTCTCTTGCTAAATTTTAAAAAATTGCTGGCTGCGATAAATTGTCGCCAAGTTATTGATGCTGAAAAGTTTGGAGAATTCTCTGCTGATACCCTTAAAATGTACAATAATCTCTATGGTAGCTGGAAAAAACTGTCGCCTACAATTCATAAGGTACTATGCCATGGTGAAAACATAATAAAGCATCACTACTTTCCCATTGGCGAACTGTCAGAAGAGGATCAAGAAGCGAAAAACAAAGAATACAAGGCATTTCGATTGCGGCACACAAGAAAGTGCGACAGAAGAAGCCAGAATGCGGATTTAATAAAAATGCTTATGATTTCCTCTGATCCTCTGATCTCATCTCTTCGATATGTACCAAAAAGTAATACCGAAAAAGAAGTAATATCCGACCCCGAAGGTCTTTCAAAATAAATATTTTTTTTTTTCTAAAACTTGTGTTTTATTTCTCAAGGACTGGCTTTGAAATTATAAACTTTTATCACATATAATGATAGCTATAACACATACTAATAAAACAAACAAAAAATTAAGAAAAAAGGTTAACCCAATCAAAAGTTATTGATTTTTGATCACCAAAAGTGCCAAAAAAGTGCACTGTGCGCCGTCACGATCTTTGAGACATTACTACCCTTTTCATATCGATAGACATTTTTCTAATTATGCTTCTAATGAATCCTTAATTAGATCGATGAAACTTTATAATACTATTTGTGAATTTGTTGATTTTACTACTTCTAGTCTTATTTTAAAAAAATTGTTAAATAATATAATTAATTAAGTTTATTATTGTTATTAGTATAATATTATTATTGAATTGTAATACATTGCTGGTCTGTAAGGAGTTATTTCCATAGACTTAATAAATGAAATGAAAATGAAATATTTTTTAGTCTGTTGCTAACCCACTGTTTCTATGTTAAAGTGAAATTCACTATATTTGCAGCCATCATAAATTTAATTAATTGGTGTTATAGGACTTTTTATTTCCTAGATAAGAGATATTAAAGGTAACTTAGACAAGCATTTTAGTTAAAATTTAAAAAAATATCTATGTATGCACACAAAATATAAATTTTTAGTTCGTAGACAATTTTTTTCATTTCATTAATAGTACTATTGAAAATCATAAATATCATACGATATTTTTTGTACAAAACCTCTACTCTACATTCTGAAAATGAAATGTCCAAAACGTGTATTCTGTCTAACCTTCATATATTGACTATTGTCTCCAAAAACAATAAATATTAGAACTTTGCCAAAGAAGTGTCACAACTTGATTGAATTTCGACTTACTTCACTGGCCAATATTAAAAAGTTTTTACGTCAATGCTGTGTCGTATCAGTAAATATTCCAGACTTGTGCTTTGTCACACTCACACACACACTCGCTCAAATAACCTATGAAGTTGAGGCACTTTTCCACCGAGTTACGCATTGTCCTTATATATTGGCCAAACAATAGATTGACCACAAAAAAGCCTAACGTTGCAACAACAGAAAAGTCAACAACAAAGCTATATGACAAAAAATGGCTTTAAAACCAATGCGACAACTGCTGCCAGCAACATAGTTGAACGATGTGCAAGAGCCATTCATTCGGACTGGAAGGTGGAAGAACGCTTTACACGCAACTGCCAAAAGCATTGTTCAAGGCCACTATCTTCATCAGTATCCGAAACACGCAACCAACCAGCCAGCCAGCCAGCCAGCCACCATCATCGAACTTCGACACATGAGTCTGAAAGACGAACAACAGAATGCATCCGTGTGTACATGTCTTTTTTTAGTTTCTAAAATTGCTTTTGATTCAATATAGTCGTAGTCGAAGTCGTATTGAGTAATTTTTTTGTGCAGTTCTAACAAAAGACCAACTTTGAAAGGTATAAAAGCTATGTGGGCTTCAAGTGTTTATATGATGCGTTGAAGGCAATAGTGGTCTAACTAACAAGACTGAGATAAAAAGGTTTTCTGTATCATCGAAATAAAAGGCCTGTTCGAGTGGCTTGATTCTTGTATGGAATTTACTCGCTTAACAAGAAGGTAGCTTACTACTCTCTTAGTGTTGCTGCCAGCTTTTTCATTTAAGAAAAACCAATGGATAAAAATGTTGCCACCTTATCAAGTCTCTTAGTTGTAACCTAGTAAGCCCAATCGAACAGGCCTAAAATGGAATTTTTCAAAAACGCCGAAAAAACTAATAACTTTTTTTTTAAATTCACTAACAATATTAATTGAATGAATTAAAAAAATCTTTAAAAAATATAATTCTCAATTTTTGGAGACTGATTGAACATATATTTCCGAAATGATAGAAAACAAGTTAAAAGGGCGGTAAGTTCGGCCGGGCCGAAATTTATATACACTCCACCATGGATTGCATTCCGCAGAGGCTGTCGATTTTTTAGAAGTGCAGTAACATTGCTGGAAAATGTTAAAATTTTTAATTACTGCCAAACAATTAAAAATATTGTAAACATATCCCTATTAATATTATAAAACCTTAGTGTAAGTCTGTCTGTTTGTTTGTTCCTCAATCACGTGTAAACTTCTGTACCGATGTTGTTGAAATGTTCAGTACAGATAGATGCAGGTCTGGAAGGAACTATAGGCTATAGAATTTTTAAAAATTCGCTCTGTGGGCGGAGGGGACGTGGCAATAGAGTTTTTGAGAGATAGAAGTCTGAAAATTGGAACATATATGATGCCGAGAATGATAAATGAGAGAATGATAAATATGATGCCGAAATTTGGATTTTCATTTTGTGGGCGGAGTGGGCGTGGCAAAAGTGTTTTTGAGAGCTAGAAGGCTGAGAATTGGTATATATGTATTACTGACCACGAGAATGATAAATATGATGGCGAAATTTGGATTTTCGTTTTGTGAGAGGAGTGGGCGTGGCTGAAAATTGGTACATATATATTACTGACTACGCGAATGATAAATATGATGCCGACATTTGGATTTTCGTTTTGCGGGCGGAGTGGGCATGGCAATAGTGTTCTTTGAGCTATAAGGGTGAAAAATGGAATGTATATATTACTGACCACGAAAAAGATAACTTTGATGCCGAAATTTGGATTTTCGTTTTGTGAGAGGAGTGGGCGTGTCAAAAGTATTTTTGAGAGGTAGTAGGCTGAAAATTGGTACATATATATTACTGACCACGATAAATATCAATTTGATGCCGAAATTTCGATTTTCGTTTTGTGGGCGGAGTGGGCGTGGCAAAAGTGTTTTTGAGAGGTAGTAGGCTGAAAATTGGTACATATATATTACTGACGACGAGAATGATAAATATGATGCTGGAATTTGAATTTTCGTTTGGTGGGCAGTGCGGCTTGGCAATAGTGTTTTTGAGAGCTAGAAGGCTGGAAATTAATACATATATATTAGTGACCACGAGAAAGATCAATTTGATGCCGAAATTTGGATTTTCGTTTAGTGGGCGTGGCAATAGTGTTTCTTAAGTTAGAAGGCTGAACATTGAAACGTATATATTACTGACCACGAGAAAGATAAATATGATGGCGGATTTTGAATTTTCGTTTCGTGCGATGTGGGGGCGTGGAAAAAGTTTTTTTTTTAGCTAGAAGGCTGAAAATTGGTACGGATATATTACAGACCACGATAATATCAATATGATAAGATCAATATGAAACCTGATTTAAATTTTACCATTTGTTTTTGCCTGGCGAAGCGGGCGGGGTTCAGCTAGTATATATATAATATTAATTATTTTAAACCACGCTTATAAGGCAAGGCTATCAGTATGTTTATACATTGAAGTATATCCAAATAATACACCGAGTCAGTTCAAAAAGTATATGTAAGGCAGCAATCTTCACAAAATCTTAAATAGCCTAAATATTGGTAGCATTTTCAGCTACAGCCGTTTGGTTGGTTGTATTTCTAAACTATTTTAATTCCAAAAGTACAAATTTTGAAAATCCATTATCACTCACGTACACAGTGCAATATAACCTAACTTCATAGTTGTAGTCATTTGCTCGCTACCAGTTTTATCACTTTACCCATTTTTGCCGTAAAAGTAAAAAATAAAGTACGAATTTGGAAAAATCTTTTTATTTTGCCTGTCTATACAGTCAGTAGAATGTATACACCGAATTCCATGATTCTACCTGTGGCCATTTGGTAGTTACCATTTTTATCCCTTTTTCGCATTTTACCACCCTAAAAGTGCGATTTTCGAAAAATCTTTTTATTTTCCGTGTCGACGCAATTAGAGGGATGTACAAACCGAATATCATTATTCTAGCTGTTGCCGATTGGTACCATTTTCATGTCTCTGTCCTAATGCCCCCATTTTATCCATTTGAAAAAACGAAATTTGTAAAAAAAATCACTTTGGAAAATTTGCGCGTCTATGCAATCAGAGGATTGTAAAGACCGAATTTCATGATTCTATCCGCGGTCATTTGGTTTGTACCATTTATATCCCTTTTTCCCATTTGAGCCTCTCAAAAGTACGACTTTTGAAAATCTCTTTTTTTACGTGTCTACACAATTCGAGGGATGCACACACCAAATTTCATAATTCTAGCTGTAGCCGTTTAGTTGGTACCATTTTTATCCCATGTTCTCATTTTATCCCCTGTTCCCATTTTATCCCTTGAAAGTACGAATTTGGATAAACCTCTTTATTTTTCGTGTCAACGCAGGCAGAGAAATGTATACACCGAATTTCATGACTCTAGCTGCTGTCATTTTGTTGGTACAATTGTTATCCCCTTTTTCCATTTGACCCCCTAAAGTACGAATCTCGAAAAATCCCTTTAGGTACCATTTTTATCCCATTTTATACCCTCAAAAGTACGACTTTTGAAAACCTCTTTATTTTACGTGTCTACGCAACTCGAGGGATGTACACACCAAAGTTCATCATTCTAGTTGTAGCCGTTTAGTTGGTACCATTTTTCCCTCTGTTCCCATTGTATCCCTTGAAAGTACGAATTTGGAAAAACCTCTTTATTTTACGTGTCTACGCAATCAGTGGAATATATACACCGAACTTCATTATTCTAGATGCATCCGTTTGGTTGGTATGATTTTTATCCCTTTATTTCCATTCCACCCCATAAAGCCACGAATTCAGAAAAAATAATTTCATATTAGTATCTACTCAATTAGAGCTATTTTCACACCAAATTTCGTGTTTCTATGAGCTGTCGTTTGATTGGTACCATTTTTATCCCTTTTTGTCCCAATCCTGTTTTTTATTAAAAGGGGAATGGGCATACCAAATATCAAGCAAATATAAGCCGACATATTAAAAAAACATGCTGAAATACTCTTAATATTAGAGTTCATTAGGGATATTTTCAGTCCTTTTAAGGGACAAATATTTCCCTCTGGACCGATTTCGTCCACTTTCAATCCCAAGCGATCTAGAACCATTAGACACATATGTGGAAAATTTGAACCCCCTACCTCATTTCGTTCGCAAGCTAGAGTGATTTTAACAGACAGACAGGCGGACATGCCTTAATCGTCTTAGAATTTTACCACAACCCAGAATATATATACTTTATAGGGTCTCCGATGAATATTACAAGGTAGATCTTGTCATGAAGAACAAAAATTCTGAACATATCAAATCAAAAAAACTTCATATTCAAGGTCAAAATCGCAAAAAAAACTTTATAAAATCGATTTTTTTAACCCTTTTCCCTTGTTTAGGTCCATAGGTAGCAAACCGTTCAAAATTCAATGAGACAATCAACTACAAAAATGTACCTAAGATCTCTAGAGCATATGAACTTCGTAGGAATGATTCTTAACATCGTTTAGTTTGGAAAAATATGTCTTGCAGGACTGTTTCTGTTACTGTTCAGTCTGACTACGGTGCGTATGAGTGATATCATCCTTAAACAACAGCACGTATACGCTAGCTACACACACTACAGCCTAAAAGATTTGGTCGACGACATTTGCGATTTTTACCTTGAAGATGAAGTTTGTTTGATTTTATATGTTCACAATTTTTGCTGTTTACGACAAGAGCTACATCTTTGCCTCAGAGAGTAAAAAAGCAAAGAGTAAAAAATTTCAAACGGTTTACAAGATGTGAGCCTAAGAAAATAATCACTTTTTGGGAAAAATGACACCGACACCCCAAATCTTTGGGGGCCCATAAAAAGTGCATGACTTTAGGTAGAACTGCGAGGCACATGTCTTTTGCGGTATTTTATCACGTAGTGGTGTCCGTATATGGTTATATGTCCATGACTTCAAAAATTAAAATAAACAAGTAAAAAGGCGTTAAGTTCGGCCGGGCCGAATCTTATATACCCTCCATCACGGAGTGCATTCTTCAGTATTACCGGTAGATTAGAGGCTGTTGACTTTACAAAGAAGTGAAGTAACATATTTTGAAAAATGTGATATTTTTAATGCGCATTACTATATTTGTTTACAATATCAAACTAAAGGGTGCTTTTTTAAAAGCTATAGGAAAGTTTTTCCAAAAGAAAACACATAAAATTCAGAAAAATGCATGAAATCTTTATTTGATTCGATAGTACGGTCCACATAATTTAATGTTTGAAGATTATTTCATGCAAATGTTGACCTTGACTGCGCCTCAAATGGTCCATCCGCTTAGTCCAATTTTGGCATTTCCACATTTTTGGAGAGAGAGGCCCAATTGCTGCGAACGGCGACGGATCGATAACTGATGGTCATTTAACACTGGCCAATACAGCTGCGATGTTTTCTTCAGTTCGCACTCTACGTAAGCGTGTTGGTGGTTTAATGTTCAACAATGTAAATTTGGTGCGAAATTTAGTCACAATAGCTCGAATAGCCGTTTCAGTGGGTCGATTAAACTGCCCATAAAATGGAAGCGCGCGATGAACTTTCTTAACAGAGCACGCATTTTGATAATAAAATTCAATAATTCGCAAGCGTTGTTCGTTTGTAAGACGATTCGTGGTTAAATTATAGACCAAACTGAAAATGTTTGAAAGTGAAACAAAACACGAAACGTGCGTCAGCTGTTTAAACCAGTATTGCCAAAAAGATAATAGCAAAAAATCACCCTTTATAAGACATACTTATGCGCACTTTTTTAAATAAATTTAATTGCTTCATTGTTATAATATTATCAGTCTACTACTATAGATATATTACTGCAGTTGTACTCAAAGAGTGAACATGAGGGAGCAATCTTTAAAAATCTACTCTAAATATTAGGTGTGTGGTCAGTCGTCATTAGGGAGAAACATTGTTCCTCAGGGCCGATTTCTATCATATTGGAATGAAAGCATTTAATTTCATGATTCTAGGTACATCCGTTTGCTTGGTACCAATTTTATCCCGTTTTGATCCTAAAGGTACGAATATCGAAAGATATCTATATTTTTCGTGTCTACCCAGTCACAGCAATATACACACCGCATTTCACTATTCTAACTGCAACCGTTTAATTGGTACCAGTTTTATCCCTTTCGCCCGATTTTCCGCCTAAGAGTACAAATTTCGAAAATAAATCCTTTATGTTTCGCGTCTACGTAGTCAGATAAATGCATACACCGAATTTCAATATTTCGACTTCTGCGGTTTGGTTGGTACCATTTTTATCCCTCTTTTCCAATTGTATCCCTGTAACGTACAAATTTCGAAAAATCTGTCTATTTACGTGTCTACGTAATTATAGGTATGTACAAACCGAATTCCATGTTTCTAGCTGTTGTCGTATCTTTGGTACCATTTTTATCCCTTTTGTCCCATTTCACCTCTTTAGTGATTACACGTTACTAGAGGAAGGTACGAAACAAATTTCAAGTGTATAAAAATTAGAAAATTTCAAAAAGAAAAAATTGCTTAAATAGTCTAAATATTAGGGGTTTTTTCAGTCCTTGTTAGGGAAAAAAAATCCCTCTGTGCCGACTTCGCCCACTTTCAATCCCAACCGATCTGCAACCATAAGACACATTTACGGAAAATTTCAACCTCCTAGCTCATTTCGTTCGGCCGCTATCGTGCTTTCAACAGACAGACGGACATGTCTAAATCGGCTTAGAATTTTACCAGGATACAGAATATATATACTTTATGGGGTCTCCGATAAATATTTCAAGGTGTTACAAACGGAATGACAAAGTGAATTTACCCCCATCCTGGAGGTGGAGGGTATAAAACTATAGTAGAGGACTATTAATATTACAATGATGGAGAATCACAATTTTCCTAATATGGTAGCGCACTTCTATGTAATGTTGACAGCTTCTAATCCGATCCGATAATACTGTGGATTACACTCCGTGGAGGAGCGTATATAAGATTCGACTCGGCCTAACTTACATGTTAAATCTCGGAAATTTTTTTATTTTTTTTTTGTGGCATAGTGTACTTTCTTTTTCGCTCTCTTGCACTTCAATAAAGGAAATAGAAGCTACCGAAACGAAGGCTACCATGGAAACTCTCCACAGCATTACACACTTTTTCTTATACTTTTTTTGGGGCTCATTTGCTAGGGAATTTAAGTTTTCCATGCGTACTTGTATTGGCCACGTATTACACAACTTTGAAAACATTTACGCTGGCTGCCTTTGCCAGCCAAAGTATTGGGGTGCTAATGGCCGCGTATGTGCATCGTGTGTTCCTTCATTCAAACTCTATTATCGTGATTACGATAGAAATATTATGACAATTTTCCATGAACATGAACAAAAGCTTTCAACTTTTTTCTTTCTATCTTTCTTTATTGTTTGACATTTTTTAATGGTGCGTCTATCAATTGTGTGGTGGTGATTGCTGCCACTGCATCCACTGTTGGCTCCCCGTGTTGTTGTTCGTCAGTGTTGCATGAAGTCGTCAAATGTTATCTAATATTAAATTAAAGTTTTAATAGTTTCCCAAAGTTGTTTAACTACCGGGCAAATGATGGTCGTAAAGTGGTTGTGACAAAAAGGCAAGTGCTAATAATTTTAGATGGGATTAAATTGTTTGAATTTTATGACCGGCTATTTGCCGATGTTGAATGGCAGTTGGAATTGTGGCTCATGAATAGGTATGGTGATGATAACGGAGGGGGATAACTTGTAAAAAAGCCTAACAAATTGGTTGTTGTTGTAATGTCAGACTCTAGCACCGCTTCAACCATGTGATCGGGAGAAAACTTGAACTAATTTTCTATTGAACGTATCGATTTATAAATGGAACAGAAATGTTCCGTAGGTTTTAATGCAATTTTGCAGATTTGTACTTCTGAATAAGGAAAATATAACTGCATTTGCCGACTTTAAAAAAAATGAAATTTTATACATTGTTTGGTGAATTTCAAGAAAATCGCTTCTAGTTTAATGTAAAATTAGTTTATATTTTTTTAATTTTTTCTAATCGCTTGTAATTTTTATAAATAAACAAGTAAGGAAAGGCTAAAGTCGGGCGGGCCGACTATGTTATACACTCCACTTTCTATCCGAATACAATTCAATTCGTTAAACAATTGAAAACGGGAAGGATTTTTGTATGCTTCCTAATCATAGGCTAATATGACCTGACCAAATATGTCAAATCGAGAAGAATATTTGAATGGAAGCAATATATAAATCTAAACCGATCAGACCTATTTTCACTCATAAGTATTCCGAGTTTAAATATAAGATCTTTTGCCAACTTTGAAGACAATCTGATAAAATATGTGATTTCTAGTGCGGATAAAGTGATATTGGGCGCTAAATTTGTATGGGAGCTATATATAAATCTGAACCGATCTGACCCATTTTCACCACAAGTGTTTCTAGTGGAAACATAAGTTATGTTGCCAATTTTGAAGAAGATCTGTTAAAATATGTGGTATATAGAGCAGAAAAACTCAAATCGGGTGCGAAATTTGTATGGGAGCTATATATAAATCTGAACCGATCTGACCTATTTCCACCACATGTGTTCCTAGCTTAAATACAAGATGTTTTGCCAAATTTGAAAACAATCTGATAAAAATATGTGGTTTCTAGAGCGGAAAAATGTAAGATTGGGAGTGAAATTTGTATGGGGGCTATATATAAATCTGAACCGATCTGATCATGTATGTTTCTAGTGGAAATATAAGATGTTCTACCAAATTTGAACAAAATCTGTTAAAATATGTGGTATATAGCGTGAAAAGAGTCAAATCGGGAGTGAAATTCGTGTGGGGGCTATATCTAAATATGAACCGATTTTCGTCAAATTAAATAGCGTTCGTCCTTATCGTGAAAAACTGCGTTGTGCAAAGTTTCGTTTGGTTCTGACTACAATTGCGACCTGTATCGTGATTACAAGAATAGATGGACAGACAGACGGACGGACAGACAGACAGACGGACATTGCTAAATCGATTCAAAAAGTGGTTCTAAGTCGATCGGTATAATTAACAATGGGTCTATCTCGCTTCCTTTTGGGTGTTACAAACAAATGCACGAAGACATAATACTCTCGTGGAGTGTACAAAAAGACACTTCGACTCGATTAAATAATAACCAAAATAGTTGAATTTAATTAATTCCAGATATGTTTTTCAAATTTAACAATAGTTGGACCTAACCAACAACTGTTTAATTACAAAAATATTTTTTTTAGATTTGATAATCTTACATTAGGATGCTTTTTTTAATTCTCCAAATCAAATCTTTTCCATCTCCTACCAGAAAAAGTTAAGAATTAATTAATTAAAATTGCCTTATGACAAAATTCCTAATTATTTCGTATTTTTTGAAAATCGACCAATTAGTCTATTATGAAATTTCAAATCATTTTGACCCCTAAAGTACGTCTTCGCAGTCAGATGCATGTAAACACCGAATTTCATAATTCCAGCTGGCAAATATGGTTCTTTTACAGTTCTTGTTAGAACCAAATTTCTCCTCAAACTATATATATATATTTTGAATAACTTATCATAAACAGCACAACTGAAGAATTCACAAAATTCAATTTTTCAACAATTGTATGACTAACTATCAATTTTATGTGGCTCAATTTCAATTTCAAATTTCGGAACTAACCAATAGTTATAGCGGGATGATTCCATTGGAATCTTTTTAAATGTGTTAAAAAGTCTTCCATATTGATTGACTAAGATTTTTACGATACTGTCAATTGAAAACGTTAATCGGAATATTATTGCAAGCTAGCATGCTTACAACAGACAGGCATGACTAGATCGTTTAGGAATTTCACAAGAATGCAGAATATATATACTTTATGGGGTCGTCGTTGAATATTTCATGGCGTTACAATGACAATGACAAAACGAATATACTCCTACAACAACAATTTTATGTCCGATACCTAAAATTTATTTTTGTGTGTATTGAGCTATATTGATTTGAAAAAAATCAGCATAACAAATTTTTATGAATATATTTTTTTTACTAAAATTCTAATTTTCTTCAAGGGTACGAAAAATTAAGGAAATATTTTTTTTAATCTTAAAACTATTTTCTTCCTAAGATTGTATGGTTTCATGAAAGGAAACAGCTCGAAGGGTTTAAATAATATAACTACAAATGTTCGCTTCTATTGTTCGATGTGAATTGATTTTCAAGAGCAACTGCTTTTATACACAAATTTAGGTAGAAATAATCGAGTAACTTACAATATTGAACAATTAAAGTAAATATGAACATGTGGCCTAATTAATCTTAACAGGTTGTGTGAATGTAAATATCAATACATATGAGTTGAATAAATTTGAACAGGTTTCCATCAGGATAATGGCTATGTTGGTCTCCCCTAGACAGAGTCTAGAGGAGACAATTTATAAAAAATACAACACAAATAGATTTTAATGTTTTATTTCAGCACGTATTGCTGCTCCGTACGAAGTACACACAAACAACTTTGACAAACACAAAAACAAACAATAACGCCATCTGCATGTGGATGTCACGGTATGTCATATGTGAATCAGGTGATGTCGATCATATGGCCGATCTTCCACAAGCCAGCATCAGCTGATGTCGATCGTCAACAAAATTAGTAACAAAACTAATAATTTGCTTCAATCTTGAAGTTTCTGGCACGAAAAAAAAATCACAAAAAAATTGAAAAAGAAATAGAAAAAAATATTTTTTTTGAAAATAACCAATTTTTGGGTGGTGTCTGCAAAAATTAAGAAAATTAAATGATTTTTCCTAAAAAAATCACGAAAAAATCACAAAAAATCGAACATAAATATTTGTTTCCAAAATAACCAATTCGTTTGGAAACTGTTCCTAAACTACTGATTCTCTGTGATAGTGAACGATCGGACCTATATTTCCAAATTGAGAGGGCAAATATTAAAAAATATAGCCATAAAAATGTAATACCGCTTACGAATTTAGAAAGCAAAAAAAAAAACAGAAAATCTTATATGTATCCCTTTAAAAAATACTGTTGCACAGTGTTAGTTCTTCAAACCATGGAATCAATAAAGTTTGAATTTCCAATTTCACTCGGTTTAGATTAGAGAGCTGCCGCCCATTGGCATAAATTCTATCGATATTATCAAATCTCAATCAAATCAAAAATTTGAAATGTGATGTCTACAATGAGGTCTCACTACACGAAAAATATAAGTTGAAAGGCGCAAACTGAGATTGTCCTGGCTCAAGCCCATTTTGCATCTATATTTAATAGAATGCAAATTTATTTACAAATGGTATGGTGACATTTATTACTTGGCTGCAGACTACCACTATCATGATTTCCACCCTGTCAAAGGTTTCGTTCAGGTGGCTTCGCAGCTCCTTTTCAACAACATACCCGGCCTCTTTAAGCTAATGATTCTCACAAACGAAACGAGAAGCACAACTTGCCGAATATCCGTTTTTAAATAATCGCAATAAGTAATAAAGTACACATGCCATCTTACAAGCATCTCATTGAGTTGCATATGTAAGTATGTGCATATGCAGGTATAGTTACCCAGCAATACTTGTTCTTGTTCATTCCTGTTCATTTTTTTAGTTCTTTTCGTTTGTATTTTTTGGTCTGTAATCAATATTTGAGTTGAACTGGGATATTACCGAGGCTCAAGACCATTTTGCATCTATATTTATTTACAAATGGCATGGTGACATTTATTACTTGGCTGCACACTATCACTATCATGATTTCCACCCTGTCAAAGGCTTCGTTCAGGTGGCTTCAGGGTGGAAATCATCATGTCAGTCGTCATTAGGGAGAAACATTTTTCCTAAGGGCCGATTTCTCCCACATTGGAATGAACGCATTTAATTTCATGATTCTAGGTACATCCGTTTGCTTGGTACCAATTTTATCCCGTTTTGATCCTAAAAGTAAGAATATTGAAATATATCTTTATTTTTCGTGTCTACACAGTCACAACAATGTACACACCGAATTTCTCTATTCTAACTGCAACCATTTGATTAGTACAATTGTTATCCCTTTCTCCCCATTTTACACCTAAAAGTACAAATTTAAAAAAAATCCTTTATGTTTCGCGTCTACGCAGTCAGATAAATGCAGAATTTCATAATTTTATCTTCAGCGGTTTGGTAGGTACCATTTTTATCCCTCTCTTCCAATTCAATCCCGTAAAAGTACAAATTTCGACAAATCTGTCTATTTTACGTGTCTACGTAATTATAGGGATGTACACACCGAATTTCATGTTTCTAGCTCTTGTCGAATCATTGGTACCATTTTTATCCCCGCTAAATATTTTTTGTACTTTTTGGTGATTACACGTTACTAGAGGAAGGTACGAAACAAATTTCAAGTGTATAAAAATCAAAAATTTTCAAAAAAAAATTGCTTAAATAGTCCAAATATTAGGAGTATTTTCAGTCGTTGTTAGGGAAAAACTTTTCCCTCTGTGCCGATTTCGCCCACTTTCATTCCCAACCGACTGACGACTATAAGACAAATTTACGGAAAATTTCAACCTCCTAGCTCATTTCGTTCGGCCGCTATCGTGCTTTCAACAGACAGACGGACATGGCTAAATCGTATTAGAATTTTACCAGGATATAGAATATATATACTTTATAGGGTCTTCGATGAATATTTCAAGGTGTTACAAATGGAATGACAAAGTGAATATAGCACTACCATTTTTTGGACTGGTCCCTTTTTTGTCATAAATGTTTCTAAAGGCTTAATTTCAATATTACAAAAACTTTTTTTTATTTAAAGTCAGATTAAGATTGGCACACTACAGCCTTTCAATCGTCATAAAAACTTGTAGGATTTTCGAAGTAAAACTAATATTTTACTTTGTCGATTTTTTATCTTGCCGCTGCTATTTTTTTTTCTTAAAAACCAATGAAGTTTTTTTAGGTCCTTACATAAAATGTTGCTATTTCGGAGGGAATATTTAACAATTGTTTATATTCTGAAACAGTAAATTTATAAATTTATGTGTGTTTTTAGTGAAAAAATGTCGAAGTAGCAGATTAATAAACATGCATATATTTCAACGTCAACAATAGTTGATGCTAATCTTTAAAACCTTCCGATGATATGGTAAAATTATTTAATTCCAAAAAATACGTATATAAAATAGCATACTAATTCAAAATTATGGCTACTAAATTATATTAGAATAAATACTCTTTTGTCTGCCTGGGGATCTACTGGGGATTTTCTTCGCCTATGTGGGGATAAAGAAGAAATAATGCCAAGCGTGGCGAAGACATGCTCTCCCAAAATGCTTCTTCTCTCTGATACATATGGCAAGGAATAAGAAAAGCGTCGCATATTCAGTCTGTTTGGTGCGTGTTTGCACCGACTCGTATGATGAATATTAATGTCTGGCCTTTGTAATATCACTCATACGCCTCAGTGCTTACCCATTCTATGCATCCATATGCATGATTATATGTACATATGTAAGAGTATCTACGAGCCACAAGAATAGAATCTTGGGATTTACCCACCACAACAATTTATACGCCAGAGTTCATTACACCGCTGCTGATGAAGACGATGAGTTGGACGATAAAAAAGCAAAAAAAAAACATAAAATTGAGCATTTCAATATCCTCAACGATGTTCTTACCAACAGCTCATAAAATCTTATGATAATTATATACGAGGGTTTTTCTTGCCTCGGGTTTGCGAGAAATTACTTAAATATCGTATAATTACGATAAACATCTTAATTACACACCCGCTCAACCCATGGTCCAGAAATACACCTACTACATCTCTCTCTCTCTCTGTCTGTCAGTATGTCTGTTTCTATGGCTGGCGTTGGTTGGGGTTGTCCGAATGGAATTGTATCCGTCCTGTTCATATGTCCATCCATCCGAACATTATGCGATGTATAATAAATATACGAATAAAGAAGAGACTTCTCGCATTTATACGCCATTAAGATCACTATTTAATAATGCCGGACATTTACACAGACATTAAATAGTACATTTCGTGGTACACACTTAGACACATTGCGGCGCTGTGCTACGATTGTTGTATGTGTGCGTGTGTGTGTGTCAGTGTGTTTTGGAACGTGTTGTAGATGTCCTGCATGGAAATTGCTTAATTTAGCAAATAATTTGCAACAAATTGTTTTTGCTCTTCTTCTTTGGATGGAATTTACTTTTTTTTAGGATGATACTTTGTCATCGGTTTCTTCAATTTGTCAATAGGTTTGTCATAAACTTCATAAACAAGATATTTTGAAAGATTCTTAAAAATTTCCAAAAATATGTTATTAAAAATTGTGAAAAATTAAAACTTAACAATTTTTTAAATACCAAATACAGAAAATCTTAACAAAAGAACCGGAGAAAGCCGAATAAATATCACAATGTAACACAAAAATAAAAATGTTGTGACATAAATCTAATAAATTATAAATATAACGCAAAAACTTGATTTTATGTATATTTTTTAAAATTAATTAAAAATATTTTTTATTATTTTTTTTAACTGAGCGAAGAAAACATTGACTACATGTAGAACTTATAGTCCACTTTTTAGACTCAAAAGAGCGGGTAAGTGCATGAGGCGTATGAGTGATATTCCGAAGGCCAGAAAATAATATTCATCATACGAGCCGTTGCACACATGCACCACAGACTGAAAAGTACATACGAGGTTTTTATACCCTCCACCTCCAGGATGGGAGTATACTAACTTTGCCATTCCGTTTGTAACACCTTAATATATAGACTGAGACTCTATAAAGTATATATATTCTTGATTGGCATAATATTCAAAGACGATCTAGCCATGTCCGCCTGTCCGTCTGTTGGAAGCACGCCAGCATTTAAACGAAAAGAGCTAAGACGTCCAAATTTTTCATAAATGCGTCTTATAGTCGTAGATCGGATCTGAACGAAAAAAATGTCCCTTATTGTGAAAGGTAGAAAATTTCAAAAAAAGCCTTTGTAATTTTTTTGGAAGAAGGATCATAGGGTAATTCCAACAGAAAACGACCGAAAAACCATAGATTTAGATTTTCGTCCTCTCCGATTTAGATCAAATTTGGCACATACATTCTACTAGTGGTTGCGGGTAATATACCGTTTACCGTAGCTCAAAGTTGTGCGTGGTTTAAGTTCTACAGTGGTCCAAAGTTGGTTATCTCGAGGGTTTTTCTGAAGAAATGGCTTCCTTTCGATATCTTGGCATATTTGCGATTTTTTGTGGATTTTATGATCTGGCAACATTTTCATGCGAACAAAACAGTCAGAAGATACTGGGTTGCTTTTTGATGCAAACGTGAGTGACTGGCTTTCGTTCGCATAGATTTGCTATCGACATCGTGGGTCAGGCAGTTAATTTGTTGGACAGTGTAATTAATTGTTAAAATCTTGCATAATGAGACCAAAAACGAATTACTTCCATATCAACTGTTCACCAGTTGAACCCATTTCCGTCATGTTATTTATTGTTTGGGTCCATCAATATGAAGGATATTGTGGCGTATGATTATCATTGGCATATATAATATTAATCATACGCTCCACATAAGATTGACTTCAGAAAGATATATCGACACTTTTTGTATTCAACATTGCGTTGCTGTTCTTTCATGACATAAATTGTATCTTACGAAATGTACGTTCATGCTCAAATAGGTATAAACTATTTTTTAAATTTTCCATCTATCGATTTATAATGTCGGAGGATATTTGGGCAAAATTGAGACAAACAGAGACAAATGCTTTTAAGCGACATTGTCTCAAACGACATAACAGAGAAAGAAAATTGGAAAGCATACCTTAAGAGTTTTCTAGTTTTTCTTTCATCGAACACAAAAATTTCACAGATAAGGTCAGAATTTCACAAAACAGCGAACATAATTTATCTTTTTACAAAATTTTAGATTTTAACGATATTGATATCATCTGAAAGAATTACACCTCCTCTCTCCGAATTTGTATGGTTCAAGGATTCCAAAATTAAAAATAATTTTAATCCTTGAATATCCTGAAAAACATATCTTTAATTTTCTTTATTTTGTTTTGTATTTTAGCTTATGTTATTCCCTACAAAATATCCAAAATTCAGAGTGGGGTGGCCATATGTTAAGAAATTACGGCTGTTTTTCTAAAGTATTTCGTTACTTCAGCAGGCACAAAATTGTTCATTAGAGTCGCTTCAAAATTCACTGAGGTGAAAATGTGCCACATCACTGAAGATGTAAAATAACGAAGAGCACGATATGCTTTTTGATTTGAACGCCCATAATAAGCCTGAATAACTTTAACGCGTTGGTCGATTGTGTATCTTTCCATGTTTCAAATATAGTTAAACTGAAATTGAGAAATGTCGAATGAAATGCAGAAAAAACTTAACGCTTCACACTCAACATCGGCCTTTGCAATTTAACCATATATATATACAAATTTCTGTCGGGATTTGACTTTTCCGCTCTAGAAACTAGATATGTTAGCCGATTTTCTTCAACTACATCACTATACTATATGTACCCATACAAAAATTGCACAAAACAAATCGCAAAAAAAATCGCAAAAATTAGAAGTCATCATTTCACTACTTCACACAATCACTAAATAAAAAATCTAAGAACACTACTTTTAAAATTAATTGTAATTGCCTTTAAAATTCAAGATACAGCACATTAAAATCGTTCTAGAATTTTTATTTTTCCACTGTTAAATTGGTCTTAAAAGAATTGTAATTTTTTCCAAAAATACGTATACACAATTTTTATAAAAAGAATACATAAACAAACTTTCAAAACAATCGCAGCTATCGAGGTCAAAAATTGTACCGTTTGGAATGACTCATATACAAGTACTACATACAGAAGAATCAGTGATGATTTGCGGCTACACAGGACAAGGAAATACGAATGTGGTCAAAGTGTGTATGGTGAATCTCCTCCTTTCCATTACCACAACAAAGATTTCCTTCTTAAGAAGAAATTACTTGATCGAATAGCTGGAATTCGAATGTATTACATTCAGAGCACATAGAAAATCAATCAAATTGATCACTAACCAAACAACTCAAAAACTAACTAAAATATTATTTTTATTTAATTTTTTATATATTTACATTTTAAAGACGAATATTTGAAATGTTATCGATTTTTGATGGTAAAAAAACATCACAAAATTCTTGCTTCTTTGTGATATATAGATCTGTAGGACATCATATAGTCGACCTGTCCATCTTTAGCCTTTACTTATTGCATTTTCAACGACTATGGAGTGTATATAAGATTCGACCCTGCCGACATTAAATACATTTCTAGTGTTTCGCTCTGCTCTGATGTGATGTCTTGTCTTTTGCGCTTGTCCAACATTATACCTGCCAGCTACATATCCCGCTAAACCCAAATAAATACACAGGACACGGCCAACAACCAATGATGTGTGTAAATGGGTACGAAAAAAATATCAACGTGAAGAGTAGCCGTAAGAACACAAAACAACACATGTAATTAACTGTTTTGATTGTTCGCTAGATTGTCCTTTGCCACTTAAGGCCCACTCTTCTAGACCATCAGATAAATTTCAGGTTAAATTGGCTGGCTGACCATGATGGCGATGACAAAGACCAAGACCAAGACGAGGACGATGTTGAAGTGGATGTCGAAAATGTCGATGGAATTGGTTGCATGTTGCTGTTAGTGTTTGACTATTTGGTAGCCTTTAAGGCATATATTTAATACGAATTGTTGTCATTGTTGTTGTTTTTTGCGTTTTTCGCAATAATCCTGTTAAGTTGCTTTAACAAAAACATAAACAGGTAAGTCTGTTTGACTACGAATTCCATTGCCCAATTACGGTTTATGTCCCAAACAAATTGCTAACGGAATAATTGACTTTCGCAACCTCCACATTGTGGTTGTTCAATAAAAAAGGGATTTGGCCAACGTTAAATTTGGATACGTTTATTGGATAAGACTTTTATTTTGCGTATTCGGTGTTTTAAAATGGATCGAAATGTCCTATTTACAATAGTGTTCCGTCCAATAAGTTTTTTCTCTAATAAAACTGTATTTATAAAAACAAGTAAGGAAAGGCTAAAGTCGGGCGGGGCCGACTATATAATACCCTACACCACTCCCTGCGTATGTACCTCGCTTTGATTACTAAACCCAGGTATTTCATGGGAGCAATTTTATGTAGTTCATACTAATTATATAAATTATATTCATATAATTTATATGCTATAAATTCATCTTCAGTCAAATTTAACGAGTATGGTAAATAATACGGTAATGGATCTAATTGTCCGACAGACAAATACAAATTATACAGTAGTATACCAAAGTCATTTCAAAGTATGGACATATGGACATCACCCAAATAATTCTCATTGCTATTCAATTCGGTAAAAAAGTGAAATCGGGAAGGATTTTTGCATCCTGTAAATGTATGTGTTTGACAAAAAATGTTAAATCGGAAAGGACATTTGTATGAGGGTATATTGAAACCTGGAACGAAATTGGTGAAATATAATATGTTCATATAGTTCGGCCAAAGGTTAAACATTCGGGAGCAACATTTGTATGAGGGCTATATCTAAATCTGAACCTATCTTGCCCACTTTCACCATAGATGTTTCTAGTTCGATTATAAGATGTTGTTCCAATTTTAAAGAAAATCGGGTACAATATGTCGTTTCTAGAGCGGAAAATGTCAACTCGGGAGCGACATTTGTATGGGGGCTATATCTAAATCTGAACCGATCTTACCCAATTTTTGCATACGTGTTTCTAGTTGGATTATAAGATGTTGTGCCAAATTTAAAGAAAATCGGGTACTATATGTGCTTTATAGGGCGGAAAAAGTCAAATCGGAAGCGACATTTGTATGGGGGCTATATCTAAATCTGAACCGATTTCCTCCAAATTCAATACCGATGGTCATTGGCTAGAAAAAATAACTTCTGCCAAGTTTCATGACAATCGGACAACAATTGCGACCTGTAGAGTGCGAACAAGCTTAGATGGACAGCAGACAGACAGACGGACAGACAGACATCGTTAAATCGACTCAGCTGGTGATTCTAAGCCGATCGGTATACTTAAAGGTGGGTCTAGCTCGATTATTTCTTGGTGTTACAAACATTTGGGGCGAAACTAACTTATAATACCCTAGCCCACGAAGTGGTGTAGGGTATAAAAACACAATTCCTAAAATGGGAAAATAAGTCCCAAAAAAGCGATTTCTTTAAATAGTTCCTGTTTTTCTCGTTAAGGCGTCAGCTATTGAAAAATCTGCTCCGACTTTTTTGGAGGCTGTTCTTAAATCGCTATTTCTTCATTTATGGTGCCGATTTATTTTCTACTTTTCCCCATTCAATCGTGGCCTTCGCATGTGGCAAGCCTTTCGTCCATTAGCTGACCAAACCAAATATTCTGCCATCTGTTAAATTGCTTTTTTGTTTTATTGAATTTCCAATATTCTTGTCAATTATTTTTTCTCACATATATCGGCAAAAAATAGTTATATTATTAATGCTTTAAGCGGTTTTTTAGCTTTCAAACAGAAAGGACAACAGATTGAGCAAGTACGTTCATGGTGTTATGTTGCCATCATTTTTGTTGGACTTTATGCGGTTCTATAGTTTCTAATATCCAAACACACACACACATGCACACACCCTCTTTGAAAGCGACATCTAATGACATTGTCGTAGTGGCTTTAATCGAACTGTCCTGCACTAAGTTCAGATTTTGTCCCAGCTTGTTTTGTTTTTGTGTCGTCATTCAATTTCAAAGAATAACATTAAGGAAAGATACTACTGCACTTTGAACCTTTTTTGGTTTATAACTCTTAATACAAATTATAGGAGCGTCAAAAGGGTTAGAGGGCCCAGATAGAAAATTGACATTTAACAAAAGGGCCACAGGAACAGGATAGTGGATCATAGTAGTCCACGTTGACAATTTCTGCTACAGAAACCACATATTTTAGCAGATTATGATGAAATTTGCCACAACAAGTACTTTCTGAGTGTATTTTTTAATTAAAGTACAGTCCTTCCTTCAAGTTCATTATATTTTTATACCCTCCACCTCCAGGATGGGGGTATATTCACTTTGTCATTCCGTTTGTAACACCTTAAAATATTCATCGGAGACCCCATAAAGTATATATATTCTGGGTCGTGGTAAAATTCTAAGATGATATAGCCATGTCCGTCTGTCTGTCTGTTGAAAGCACGATAGCGGCCGAACGAAATGAGCTAGGAGGTTCAAATTTGTCCTAAATGTGTCTTATGGTTGCAGATCGGTTGGGATTGAAAGTGGGCGAAATCGGCCCAGAGGGAAAAATTTTTCCCTCACAAGAACTGAAAATACCCCTAATATTTAGAGTATTTCAGCATGTTTTTTGAACATAATAGCTTGTATTTACTTGATATTTGCAATTCGCATTCCCTTTATAGCATAAAAGGGCACCATTGAGTGATTTTTATTTGTAGGGGCGAAATGGGACGAAAAGGGATAAAAATAGTACCTATCAAACAACAACAGATAGAAACACGAAATTTGGCGTGCACATTCCTCTAATAGAGTAGATACATAATATAAAAGTATTTTTGCTAAATTCGTACTTTTAAGGGGTAAAATGGGGATAGAGGGATAAAAATAGTACCAACCTAACGGCTGCACCTAGAATAATGAAATTTGGTGTATATATTCTTCTGATTGCGTAGACACGAAAAATAAAACGTTTTTTCCAAATTCGTACTTTCAAGGGATTCAATGGGAGCAGAGGGATAAAAATGGTACCAACTAACAGGCTACAGCTAGAATGATGAAATTTTCGAAAGTCGTACTTTTAAGGAGTAAAATGCGAAAAAGGGGATAAAAATGGTACCAACAAAATGGCCATAGATAGTATCATGGAATTGGGTATATAAAGGGGGTTTTTTATTGAGGTATAGAACTTCGAATTGAAATAAAACACAAGAAAATCGTTTTAATGTCCATCAATTTGGCTTTATTGGAAGGATAATTTTATGCCATTAATGTTTAAATATGATTTCGGGCATGTGGCCGCCGCGGCTGGCTCGAATATAGCCAATTCTACAGGTCCAATTTTCAACCACGCCACGAATGTTGGCTTCCAAGTCCCCTAACGTTTCTGGTTTGTTGGCGTAGACGAGCGACTTCACATATCCCCAAAGAAAATAATCCAATGGTGTCAAATCACACGATCTTGGTGGCCAATTGACAGGTCCATTCCGCGAAATTATGCGCTCATCGAATTAATTGCTCTGATGGACGATTATGTCGACCATAAAATGGACGGAGCTTACGGTGAACTTCGCGAACTGAACCATTACTTTCGAAATAAATTTGCACGATTTGCAAGCGTTGTTCTTTTGTCAACCTGTTCATGATGAAATGGCAAACCAAACTAAATATTAATCACTTGACAGCTGACAAAATGGCCGCCAGTTAAAAAAGTGATGCCAACTTAAAGTTCTATACCCCAATAAAAAACACCCTTTACATTCCTCTGAGTGCATAGCCACGTAAAATATTTTTTTCCAAATTCGTACTTTATTTTGTTGCTTTTACGACAAAGAATGGTAGAATCATGAAGTTGTCTTATACTACGTAAGAGAGAGATAAGGTATTTTCAAAATGTATACTTTTGAATTTAAAATAGATGGAAATACAACCAACCAAAGGACTGCAGCTGAAAATATTCGGTGGTCTGACTATGAAGACTCGAAACAAAAAGGTTTTTTTCCAAATTTGTACATTTGGGCAGAGAATGCGGCGAATTAAAATTTGTATCAAAATAATGCAGTCGCTTTGTCTGTATCTGAAAATGCTTCTCCCTAATGGCGAATGACAATCGCCTAATATTTCATTTCACTTTCACAATTACAGCATTGTATTTATATATAGTAGTAGATTTTAAACAGTGCGCATGAATATATATTATAGTTTGAAATAGTAATCAAATATAGTAATGGGCATAAACATATCACAATTTCCGTAATATGGTTCTGTACTTATATGTCGACATCCTTTAATCTGCTGGTAATACTGTGGAATGCACTCCGTGGTGGAGGGCCGAACTTAACGCCTTCTTACTTGTTTTTCACTATGATTGATTATCGTATGATTAATGATCCAGTTACGCCCAGATGAAAATTTAAAAATTAATCAGAATGTGAGTCATTCCATGTTAAGCGGTACGATTTTTGACCTCGATATCGGCGATTGTTTTGAAAGTTTGTGAATGTATTCTTCTCTTAAAAATATTGTATACGTATTTTTGGAAACAAAATGAATTTTTTTCACGAGTTATGACCAAATCAACAGTGAAAAACATACTATTTTTTTCAAAAGGGTGCTCATTCAATATCCTGTAACTCCTGAAAGACTTTACCGATTTTAATGTGTTATACCTCGTTTTGAAGGTAATTTCAATTACTTTTAAAATATTGAGGTTTTGTAGCACGGTTAGATTTTAAAGTTTTTGCAATTTTAATTCTTTTATTTTGATTTTCAAAATGATTACACCAATCCCATTTTGTTGAAATTTTAAAATAATGTGCTTAGGTCTATTTTTAGGCGACTGTGTGCGTTTGAAAGTGGTGAAATGATGGCTTCTATTTTTTACGAGTTTTTTTCGATTTATTTTTTCCAAAATCAACCAGAATTACAGTGAAAAATCATCAAAATTATAATTTTTTCATTAGTTCATAAACACAAGGTATAAAAACAATTTTGTAAAAAATAAATCGAAAAAAAAATCGTAAAAAATAGAAGCCGCTTAAAAATAGTTAAAAATCTTAATTAAAAATCTTTAAAAAATCTAACCCTGCTATAACACAAAAACGAGGTATAACACATTAAAATCGGTAAAGTCTTTCAGGAGTTGCAGGCGATTGAATGAACACACCTTTTGAAAAAAGTAGTATGTTTTTCACTGTTGATTTGGTCGTAACTCGTGAAAAAAATTTCAATTTTTTTCCAAAAATAAGTATACAATATTTTTATGAGAAGAATACATGCACAAACTTCCAAAACAATCGCTGCTATCGAGGTCAAAAACCGTACCGCTTGACATGAAATGACTCATATACATTTCTACCGACAAAGTCTTGACAAATATAATCAAATTGAATTGTCGAGTTGGTGTCTTCTCGGTCTAGGTCATGAAATTCTCAAGGTAGTTCCCAAATATGACGTAGACGCCGACGAAAAAAGGGTTTTACGAAATTCGTACTTTTAGGGGGTAAAATGCAAATGCAAAAAGAGATATACATCGAACCTTCGTCCTGTCTAAACGATAGTAGCTAGAAACATGACATTCGGTGTGATCCTTGCACTGACCATGTAAACGAGCTACAAATGGGCATTTTTCGAATTTTGCAACATTAATGGATTTTTCGAAATTTGCACTTCTAAGGGAGGAAAGAGACAAAAATGGATAAAAATGGTACCAATTTCAGTATTGCAGCTATAATCGTGAAATTTGGTGTGTAAAATTGTCTGACAACGTAGGAGCGCAAATCTAAATGGATTTTTTGAAATTTGCAATTAAAAGGGGGGAACAGGACAAAAAGGGATAACAATTGTACCAACTAACGCACAGGGTTTTCCAACAAGAGGTGTTATTTTGGTATTCATAGAAAAATGCGATTTTTTAGATAAATGATCGGATGTTTATTTCATAATAAAGAGGGACGTATGCCGTTAATAATGAAAAACAACATCAGCTAAATGGCCACCACGACCACGCTTACAGGACCATATCGTTTTCATGAAATTGTCTATAACTAAATCGCAAAGTGGCTGCCCTATGTCCTCAATAGCCTCACAAATTCTACCTTTGAGGTCTTGAAATGACGCTGGGCGGTTGGCGTAGAGCTTATCTTTCACGTGACCCCAAAGGAAGAAGTCGCAAGGTGTTAAATCACAAGATCTCGGTGGCCAATTGTGATCACCTCTTCGAGAGATAACACGGTCCGGAAACTTTTCGTTGCTTGTCTTGGCACGTAGCGCCGTCTTGTTGAATGCAAACGTTGTCCAGATCAATACCATCCAACTCCGACCATAAAAAATAATTAATCATCTCTCGATAGCGTAACTGTTGATCCAACCTCATTTTCGAAAAAGTAAGGTCCAATGACCCCGCCGGACCATAAACCACACCAAACAGTCACACGATGAGGATGGAAAGGCTTCTCAACAATAACTCTTGGGTTTTCCGAGCCCCAGATGCGACAATTTTGTTTGTTGACGTAGCCACCGAGGTAGAAATGGGCCTCATTAGTCAAGATGATTTTTCGATGGAATTCCGGATCATTTTCATTCATGAATTTTAATCATTTCAATGCGTTGTTGAAGCGTGTATCGTTCCATTTTTAATAATGGCGTAGTTTCTACGTGTCAAATGTCAAAGAATAAAAGATTCAAAAGTGACAGCTACCGAAATACCGGGCGATTGAAAATAACACCTCTTGTTGGAAATCCCTGTATTACAGATATTGTCGTGAAATTTGGTGTGTAAATTCCTCTGACAACGTAGAAGCGGAAATCTAAATGGATTTTACGAAATTTGTACTTGTAAGGGGTGAGCGGGACAAGAAGGGAAAAAATGGTACCAACTGAAGTATTAAAGCTACAATCGTGGAATTTGGTATGTAAATTCATCTCACCACATAGGGGCGCAAATTGCATTTTTGCAATTTGAAGGAGTGAGCGGTACAAAAAGTTACCACGCAGAAGCGCACTGACCATGTATAAGCGCGGTAAAATTGGATTTGTCGAAATTTGTACTTTTAAGGAGGAACAAAAATGGTGTACAGCCCTTTAATTACTTAAATGCGGAACATAAATGGATATTTGTAATTATAAGGAGGTTGCGGGACGAAAAGGGATAAACGTGGTACCAAATAAAGTACATGTTTGTAGGGAGAAGCGAGAACACATGTTACCTATAGTGATTTTTCAAAATGTGTACTTTTTGGGAAAGAAGCGCAAAAAAATATAAAATGGCCGGCTGCATCTAGAAACTGGAGATCGAGGATAGAAAAGGCTATGCGGTTTTAAATTTTTGTTCAAAACTGGGTAGAAAATCGTAAAAATTATACATACTTAGGGAGTTCAGCTAAAATAATGCAATTCGACAAGCACATTCCTTTCTCCACTCTGTATGAGTGCTATCTAATAGGAGATTTGCATATTACTATTTTAGATTTATCTAATCGGCCACCCATTTAAAAGTTTAAATTTGAACTACCGATTACTTTGACTTTGAAAGGTAGAATAAAATTTATTTTTATTTTCAGATTTATGTTTGACATTTGCAAAATGGGAAATTTGAAAAACTTACTTCCAAAGTAGTGAGTCTTTAACGCAAACTGAAGAAATGTACGTGGAAAATTTTCGAGAAGAGTTCGGCCTTCAGTACTACCTTCATGATGCTCATTTTCATCTCGGTGACTATGTCAACAGGCAAAATTGGCGCATATGGAGTTCAGAGAACCCACATGTGACTATTGAGAAGCCAATGCATCCACAACGAGTCACTGTTAAGTGTAGATTTATTCATAGATTTTATTTAACTAGGCTTTATTTTATTCGCTAAGATATCAGCTACTACAAAAACAAAACAATATATTATTTTTCTTTCTTTTCGCGCTGTTTAAACGAAAATTTGAAAAATCATTATTCTTTTAAAAATTCTTTTGCGTCTACAAAACATTACATTATTCATAGATTTTTTACATATAAATATTGTTTTTTGTGTTTGAATGTTAGCTATTGAAAAATTAAACAAAATATATTTTTCCTACTTTTTTCTATTCTTTGTGATTTTTTTCGTGCCAGCAAAAATAGATTTTTTCTTTTTTCCTCAAATTTGTGGAGGCTGTTACTAAACCACTGTTTGTATGTAAAAGTGTAATTCCCATAATTTGTATACATCATAATAACCTTTAATTGAACATATAAGCGATCGTCACGAGCGGACGAATGTGTCGGAATTGAGAGTAAAAATATCAAACGTACCTACGACAAAAATTTTAATTTTAATAAAAAAATATATTCTAACTTATTTATTTTTTTTCTTGGACACACGATTTTTCCTTTTTGTGGCATAGAGACATCAGTTGACAACATTTACTGATGAATTTTGAATTTCTAAGCTCAAAAATGAAATTATTTGTTTACTAAAATTCCAATTTTCGCCGAAGTTTCCTTTAGCATTTCGATGGCTTAAGTTCAAAAGTTGCTATGAACAAAAAAAAATTTTAAGGAAAGCGAAAATTGTCTGTAGTCTACCGATGATTACACTGTCCAACAAATTAAGACTGGAACAGAATAGCAATCCTATAATTCAGAAAGGCCATGTTGTGTAAATCATTTTTGTAGAATAAATTTATAGTCCATCTGATTTCAGTTTCTTCTTACAGCGGGTCAAAGTTTTAATTTTATGATCGAAGTTTTGGTTAAGTTAATGTCTGAGAGAATTCTAATTGTCAGAACTATATTGTGGTATTTTATGAGGAGCACTTTAGCTCCTCTATTTATGCGTCAATTTGACCCCTTTTTCGAAAAAAAAAGACAGAAAAGTCCTTTAAAAATTACATTTAAGGATTAAAATGTATTACGAAAAAAAATTTCGGAAATCGTCAGTGCGGGTCACCGAAGACCTCAAAATAGTAAATAATGCTCTTCCCGCTTAAGTAGCAAAATTTCACGCCAAGATATAGAAAAAATTAGTAGGGTTAAAATTGGTCCATGTTTTTTTGGAAGACAGATCTTTTTCGACAAAAATGTGGGTATTAGAGTAGAGCATTATTATTAGTAGAGCACGGTAAGCCAAAAATATAAATTGAATATTTTTGCAAAATTTTCATTTTCGTGGGAGATATGGCTAAAATTATTTGTATGCTTGACATTTTTGTTTCCTATTTTTTCGCGATCTATCCAACGCACAAGACTAATTTTTTACATGTGTATTATGAACCAATTTCGCTAGTAACATATTTTTAGTAAGTCACAAAAAAGCTGCAATGATTACAAAAATACAAAATTCGCAGTTGCAATTGAATCAGTAGATATATATATATATATACTTATTCTATTATTTATTTATTAATATTCATTTTAATTCTTTAATCCCTTATGTTGACTTCATATTCAAAAAATGTATTCAAATAAAGGTTATTATTAAAAGAACCCCAAATTTTGAAGCAATTTGGGAGTCTGGATTTGTTCTATTTGGAGAGTTTGTTCTTTTATCTTCTTAGTTTTAAGAGCAATTATTAATTATTATTCTACAGTGTTAATCTGCAGATGATTATTATTCGCGCTTTTGCTGAATTTCTACAATTATTTCGCCATTAAAAATTCATATTCACCATTTTCATTTCATAGCCACTTTTGAATATAAACCCAAGATTTGTGCTCTGATTTTTGGAAATATGAGTCCGAAAAAAATATGTTTTCCATTTCTTTATTTTTCATGTTTTTTTCGTGCCAACAAAATTATTTTTGAAGAAATCAATTTTTAGGACTGTTCTTTAACCACCAATTACTCCTTGATATCAAATATATATCGAGAATGGATATATGTGATCCAGCAAAAAATCAGCCTTCCATATTGGCATTCCAATTGGTCCATTTAAAATAATCCCTTGAGGCAACACTTCACACTCAACTAAACCAACTACTCGACCAAAAAGGCCTCAATTTCGAATGAACAGTTTTCCCCTCGATCAGAGCCTTTAAACTTTAGTTGAATTTACATCGCATTTCTCTTGGTCCACCATTCAAATGTAAATGCACTGCTGCAAGGATATTAAATTTCTATTGCTGTTTTTGTTGTATCCCGGGGAAATGCTTTGTGTAGTAGTTTTTCACTTGAATTGTAAGGTCACACTCACAAAGCCACGCCGCACTCTCACTCGCATTCTCACGCTGACACTGACACTCACACGTGCCGATGCACACCAGCACACTCACTTTCCCAACACATTCGCACAGTCATTTGCAAATCCGCAGAAAAGCAATCCTCTTCCAATGCTCTTCGACAACTGCTGCTGCGGATGCTGGTGTTGCAGCCACTGTTCAATGAATTGTATCAACAACAATAGCAACACCCAAAGTGGGCGGTTGAAGGGTGTATGTGATGCTCCGAAACAAAATGATTTTCAATTTCGATCTAAAGACGACGAAGAAGAGCAGAAATCGAAATTAATGGGGAAAGAAAAATCTTAAGGGAAATGTGCAAAGACCGACAGACGGACGAGCGGACAGACAAACAAATAGAAAAACAAATCATGCCATTATCTGCACTTCTTCCCTGTGAACATGTGTGCGACCTGTGTGTGTGACAAACAAAAGAACTGCGAATGCGAAATGAACTCTCAGGAATAGCGAGGAAACCCAAAACGAAATGTCTGTTTGTATGTGGCACTAGACAAGTAATACTCGTAGAGAGGAGTGAAATTCAAAGACAAGAAACGAACTTAAGTGGAATGCTTAAAATTGTTTCCAAGATTTACTGGAGTGTGTGTGTGCGTTTGAATTTGCCAAAGATTTTTGCACCACAACGAAGCACACAATTGCTAGCCATGAGCCACGTATACAGGGTGCTCCACAAGAGTTTTGACAACTTTGTGCATCACTACACCGTCCGACAGTCCATATTACACTTGAACCAGATGATATACGTGATATAAAATGGATATTTTTGGCGTTTTCAGATTTTGATTTCCTCATGCTGCCTCATTGCCTCTTAAAAGGACTTCAATGTTTCAAAGGAAATTTTTTCAAAAAATTATTTTGAATACTTATTACTTATACCCTACTATACCGATATGAGTATCAAATGAAAGAGGAGAATATCTCTTGAAAATATTTCAAATTGCATCCTTCTTCTGTATTGGTTTAGCATTAAAAACTATTTCAAATTTAAAGATTATATATTTTACTTTTAAATGGTGAAATTTAAATCGGTTGTTCATACTAAACTAATACAGATATAAGTATGAAATTTTAAGTGTATTTAACAGCTATTCTCCTCTTTAATTTGACACTTATATAGTAGGATGCGAATAAGTATTCAAAATAATTATTTGAAAACTTGTATCCTTTAAAAATTTGTAGTCATTTTAAGGGACAACAGGATGAGAAAATGAAAAACTGAAAACTCCAACAATCTCCACTTTGCCTACAGTTTCAGACGTACATCATCGGTATCAAGCGTAACGACATTTTCTAAAAATTGTCGTTCGGTGTAATGGATAAATTTCTTAGGGTTTCTCAAAAAAATGCACAAAGTGATGTATTCAGCAAGATTTTCGAAACTATTGGAAGTGCAAACCGTTTGGATTGATTGTTAGCCACGGAGGGCGATTTTGAAAGTATATAAAGAGTGATTTTTTTGAGGTTAGGATTTTCATGCATTAGTACTTGACAGATCACGTGGGATTTCAGACATGGTGTCAAAGAGAAAGATGCTCAGTATGCTTTGACATTTCATCATGAATAGACTTACTAACGAGCAACGCTTGCAAATCATTGAATTTTATTACCAAAATCAGTGTTCGGTTCGAAATGTGTTTCGCGCTTTACGTCCGATTTATGGTCTACATAATCGACCAAGTGAGCAAACAATTAATGCGATTGTGACCAAGTTTCGCACTCAGTTTACTTTATTGGACATTAAACCAACCACACGAATGCGTACAGTGCGTACAGAAGAGAATATTGCGTCTGTTTCTGAGAGTGTTGCTGAAGACCGTGAAATGTCGATTCGTCGCCGTTCGCAGCAATTGGGTTTGTGTTATTCGACCACATGGAAGATTTTACGCAAAGATCTTGGTGTAAAACCGTATAAAATACAGCTCGTGCAAGAACTGAAGCACAACGTCGAATTTTCAGTGAATGGGCCCTAGAAAAGTTGGCAGAAAATCCGCTTTTTTATCGACAAATTTTGTTCAGCGGTGAGGCTCATTTCTGGTTGAATGGCTACGTAAATAAACAAAATTGCCGCATTTGGAGTGAAGAGCAACCAGAAGCCGTTCAAGAACTGCCCATGCATCCCGAAAAATGCACTGTTTGGTGTGGTTTGTACGCTGGTGGAATCATTGGACCGTATTTTTTCAAAGATGCTGTTGGACGCAACGTTACGGTGAATGGCGATCGCTATCGTTCGATGCTATCAAACTTTTTGTTGCCAAAAATGGAAGAACTGAACTTGGTTGACATGTGGTTTCAACAAGATGGCGCTACATGCCACACAGCTCGCGATTCTATGGCCATTTTGAGGGAAAACTTCGGAGAACAATTCATCTCAAGAAATGGACCGGTAAGTTGGCCACCAAGATCATGCGATTTGACGCCTTTAGACTATTTTTTGTGGGGCTACGTCAAGTCTAAAGTCTACAGAAATAAGCCAGCAACTATTCCAGCTTTGGAAGACAACATTTCCGAAGAAATTCGGGCTATTCCGGCCGAAATGCTCGAAAAAGTTGCCCAAAATTGGACTTTCCGAATGGACCACCTAAGACGCAGCCGCGGTCAACATTTAAATGAAATTATCTTCAAAAAGTAAATGTCATGGACCAATCTAACGTTTCAAATAAAGAACCGATGAGATTTTGCAAATTTTATGCGTTTTTTTTTTTTAAAAAGTTATCAAGCTCTTAAAAAATCACCCTTTAGTAGGGTATATAGGGTATAACTCAGACCTGAAAAGAAGGCATCGAAAAATAGAATAGATTAGAAAAAAATATGGATACATTTTTTTACTAAAATTGCCATATATATTAATATTTGGACACTCATTTAAACATAAGAAATATAAACCCTATGCATTCTCTTATATGTTTAATTAAAAGTAATTGTGATGACTACAAATGTTGCGAAATTCACTTTCACATAGAAACTGTATGCATAAATTATGAAAATTTGTATACCCTCCACCTCCAGGAGGGGGATATACTAACTTTGTCATTCCGTTTGTAACACCTTCAAATATCAACCTGCGACCCTATAAATTATATATATTCTTGATCGTAATAAAATTCTAAGACGATCTAGCCATGTCCGTCTGTTGAAAGCACGCTAGCATCTAAACGAAAGGAGCTAGGACGTCCAAATTTTCCATAAATGCGTCTTATAGTCGTAGATCGGTTGGGATTGGAACTGGACGAAATCGATCCAGAGGGAAAATTTGTTCCCTTCCTAAAAATACCCATAATAATCCCCAATATCTTAGAGTATTTAAGCATATTTTTCAATATGTATGCTTGTGCTTACTTGATATTGGGTATGCGCATTCCCCCTATAACAAAAACGTGCACCATAAAGTGATTTTTATTCGTACGGTGTGAAATAGGACAAAAAGGTATAAAAATGGTACATATCAAACGTCAAGAGAGAGAAACACTAAATTCCTCTAATTGAGTAGATACATAATATAAAATAATGTTTTCCCAATTCGTACTTTTAAGGGGTAAAATTGGAATAGAGGGATGAAAATGGTACCAAACAAACGGCTGCACCTAGAATAAAGAAATTCGATGTATAAAGTCTTCTGATTTCGTAGACACGTAAAATGGACTGATTTTTCGAAATTCGTAATAAAAATTCGGATAAAAATAGTACCAACCAAATGATCACAGCTAGAGTTTTTTTTTTCCAAATTTGTACTCTCAAGGGATATAATGGGTACAAGAGATAAAAATAGTACCAACTGAACGATTATAGCTAGAATGATGCAATTCGGTGTGTACATCCCTTTTATTGTGTAGATACGTATGATATGAAAAAGGGAATGAACATTGTACCAATCAAATGGCCGCAGCTAGAATCATGGAATTCGGTGTATACTTTCATCTGACTGCATAGACACGCAAAATAAAAAGATTTTTCCAAATTCGTACTTTTTACTTTCGCGCCAAAAATTGGTTGAATCATGAAGTTAGGTTATTTAGCACTAAGTACGTGAGATAATGGATTTTCTAAATTTGTACTTTTGGAATTACAATGGAATGGAAATACAACCAACTGTAGCACCCACTATCTACCAATATTTATGGTATTTAAGCTTTTTGAAAATATAAATATAAGAATATTTGTTGTTTGTATGTATAGTTGGTCTGTTATGTTGTATGTGTTGTCATTTATTTTGGTTTAAGACCAAAGGTTGTTGAAGTCTTCAGCAGAATCCAAAATTAACAAAAAGGCAAAGTGAGGCCTTTATTGTTGCAGCTAAAAGTTGACTGCGCAGTTTCGATGGGCGCTACCCCATCTCGTCAGAACTTTCGCAACTAATGTATGTCTTTGACTTAAATCAGGGTTCATATTAGTACCAGCGGTCACATATGACAAATGAGAAGCGTTGATAAACAAAATATTCCACCGAACTAAGTCGACACACTAAAAATCTCACTTTGCCAATTCAATGTTATGCATGTGCTCGCATCACTCGCAACAATGCAAAAGTTGTACTGTACCTCGTGTGTATTGTTGTTGTTTGTATGTATAGTTGGTCTGTTATGTTGTGCTGAAGACTTCAGCACAACCTTTGGTCTTAAACCAAAATAAATGACAACACATATAAGAATATTTATTTTTTGAATCGATTATTATTTAGATATGTTAACGTGTTGGTTGTCTTGCCTTATAAGCGTGGTTCGAAATAATATATTAAAATATATTTCTTTATAAAATTATTTTTTCCATATATGTATTTGTTTTGGTTTGTCTATGTTGAATAAAAATATATTTTCATGTAATATTACTGCACTTCTCCGAAAATCGATAGCCGCAGAGGAAGGCAATCCATAGTGGAGAGTATATAAAGTTCGGTCCGGCCGAACTTAAGCCGTTTTTACTTCTTTTTAATGCTAAGAAACCAGTAAAAAAAGGTGATAAATTCGGCCGGGCTGAACTTTATATACCATCCACCATGGGTTGCATTCCATAGAGGCTGTCGATTTCCGTAGAAGTGCAGTAACATTACAGGAAAATGTTATTTTTTTAATATAGTCAAACTAGAATAAAAAAATGAAAAAATAATTTAATAAATAAATATAAAATTTTGATTATTTTAAACCACGCAAAAGTAACAGTTTAAATACCCTAAATGTTGGGGACATTTTCAGCTACAGCTGTTTGGTTGAATGCTGTCCTATTTTAACGCCAAAAGTATGTATTTTGAAAATTTTGTTATCTCTCACGTACACAGTGCAAGATAACCCAACTTCATGATTCTCTCTATTCTCCATTCTCGGTCACCATTGGTGTTTCTAGAAGAAATATAAGATATTTTGTCAAATTTGAAGAAGATCTGTTAAAATATGTGGTTTCAAGAGCGGAGCAAAATTTGAATGGGAGCTATATATAAATCTGAACCGAGCTGACCTTTTTTCACCACAGATATTTATAGTTCAAATATAAGACGTTATGCCAAATTTGAAGACAATCTGATAAAGTATGTGGTTGCTAGAGCGTAAATAATCGAATTGGGAGGGAAATTTGTATGGGAGCTATATATAAATCTGAACCGATCTAACCCGTTATCACCACAGGTGTTTCTATTTGAAATATAAGATGTTTTGCCAATTTTTAAGAAAATCTATTGTAATATGTAGTATCTAGAGTGAAAAGAGTCAAATCGGGAGTGAAATTCGTATGGGGGCTATATCTAAATCTGAAACGATTTTCTTCAACTTAAATAGCGTTCGTCCTTATCCCGAAAAACTTCGTTGTGCAAAGTTTCATTTGATTCTGTCTACAATTGCGACCTGTACTTTGATTACAAGAATAGATGGACAGACGGACAGACGGACAGACGGACAGACGGACGGACGGACATTGCTAAATCGATTCAAAAAGTGATTCTAAGTCGATCGGTATAATTAACAATGCGTCTATCTCGCTTCCATTTGGGTGTTACAAACAAATGCACAAAGACAGGGTATAATAAAAAGTAAAAAATCGAAAAATGATATTCCTCAATGCACGCAAGAAATATATCTTTAAGTCTCGGACACAAAATTTTTATTTTTTAGTTGAATGGTATACAACTAAGAAAATGTAAATTTCGAATTTAAAAACCTCTCGGGATTCCCAAGAAAAATTTTCATTTATTCCAAATTTTAATAAAGAAGCATTGTTACGATATTCCATAAAATGTACGCACCTTTATGGGTCATACTGTACGTACACAAACACCTCGTATACTCTGCCATGCTGAAAGAAATACGGGATACATATTTACAAAGAGATGCACAAACATATATAATCAGACTATTCATAGACTGTTCAAATAACAAAAAAAAAAATAAAAAATGAATAATATGCCATCTCCTTGCATCGTTTCAATTTTTTCTGAACAAAACGGGACTTAAAGTTCAATTTACAAGTTTTCTCTTTTTCTGTTGTTTCTTTCTTTAGAGAAGTCTAAAGATATAAACTCCATACATAGTCTATACCACAGTACGCCGCACAGTGTATTATCAGCGGCAAAAACTGCCAAATTTCATGCGCCCAAATCTCGACTTTACTGATTGAATTTTGCAAAGAACACTCCCATTAAGCATATTCTAAAAGATTTGGCCAATATCGTGGTTAACTTAAGCTGTGAATGCATTCATAAATATTAAAATAATTAAAATTTCATCATTAAATTTTCTTATTTTATTAGGATGAATCTCGGAAGTCAAACAAAACAAAAAAAATAATTTAATAAATAATAATGTATCGAATTGAAATTTCTTTTAGCTAGTAGAAAATAGGAGATCTTGAGGTGTTCTTTTGCATTTACAAAAGTCTAATTACGTTTTTGCTTTCCTTTTCAGAACGTGGTTTACCTGAAGGTTGTATTTATTTAGTATTGTTCATTTTCTACAGTATAAAATGCCTTGGCATTTACAAATATTCTTAAACTATTGTCTTATGTATTCATTTTGAAAAGAATATACTGCTTATAGCTGCCAACATCGATTTAATTACTGAAATGTTAAAACATTCTAAGCCAAAAATAAAGCAATACTTTCTTCGTTGTTCTCTGTTCATGTATTTTGGAAAATTTATTTAATGCATACTTTAGGGATGTAAGGTTCTAAGGCATGTGAGTGCATGTAAATATTGGGCCTATATTCATCTTAAGTTATTTATAAAGTTATAATAGCCGTTAGTCATCGATTAACAAATAAAATAATTTTTTTTTTTTTTAGTTTTTCCGTTTGCATTTTTTTGGTCTGTAATCAATATTTGATTTGAACTGGGATATTGTACTGGCTCAAGACCATTTTGCTTCTATATTTAATAGAATGCAAATTTATTTACAAATGGCATGGTGACATTTATTACTTGGCTGCAGACTACCACGATCATGATTTCGACCATGTCAAAAGTCTTTTCAAGTGGCTTCGCAGCGACTTTTCAACATCAAACCCGGCCTCTATAAGGAGATGATTCTCACAAACGAACTAGAATCACAACTCACTTGAGCGTTGGCACGGCAGAAGTATTGCTGGGTAACTATACCTGCATATACACATACTTACATATGCAACTCAATGAGATGCTTGTAAGATGGCATGTGTGCTTTATTACTTGGTGCGATTTTTTTAAACGCAAATTCGGCAAGTGAGTTGTGATTCTCGTTCGTTTGTGAGAATCATCTCCTTATAGAGGCCGGGTTTGATGTTGAAAAGTCGCTGCGAAGCCACTTGAAAAGACTTTTGACATGGTCGAAATCATGATCGTGGTAGTCTGCAGCCAAGTAATAAATGTCACCATGCCATTTGTAAATAAATTTGCATTCTATTAAATATAGAAGCAAAATGGTCTTGAGCCAGGACAATATCCCAGTTCAAATCAAATAAAATAATTTTTATCAAAAATTTCAAAAATCTTAAAAAAACTAAAATTTTTATTTTGGAGTTGGGTGTGGCACTAAAGATTTTCATTTAATTGTGGACTCAAATGAAATCACTAGTAATGATTTGTATTAACATATATATTAAAATAAGAAATTTTTGGCGTTTTTCCATGCTTTATATAAGGTTACTTTCTATATATGTTTGTGTGCCTCAAAATTTGAAATCAATTTTTGAAAGCTTTTTTCTCAACCAATTTTGCTCAAATTTTGCACACTTAATCATTTTCGATGACAATACAAGGAAATGGAAAAATTTGACCAATTGGACAAAGGGGCGTGGCACCTCCCATACAAAGTTAAAACCTATTATTGAATATTGCCAGTTCTATGACACCTAGAGTGCTGAAATTTTGTGTAAGTGCATCTAGCATCAATGTGCATAACTGTGCCAAAAATGGGCGGTATTGGAAAAGTGGGCGTGGAACCTCCCATACGAAGTTAAAACCTATTATTGAATATTGTCAGTTCTATGACACCTAGAATGCTGAAATTTTGTGTAAGTGCATCTAGCATCAATTCGCATAGTTGTGCCAAAAGGGCGGTATTGGAAAAGTGGGCGTGGCATCTCCCATACGAAGTTAAAACCTATTATTGAATATTGTCAGTTCTATGACACCTAGAGTGCTGAAATTTTGTGTAAGTGCATATACCATCAATGTGCATAGTTGTGCCAAAAAGGGGCGGTATTGGAAAAGTGGGCGTGGCACCTCCCATACGAAGTTAAAACCTATTGTCGAATATTGTCAGTTCTATGACACCTAGAGTGCTGTAATTTTGTGTAAGTGCATCTAGCATCAATGTGCATAGTTGTGCCAAAAATGGGCGGTATTGGAAAAGTGGGCGTGGCATCTCCCATACGAAGTTAAAACCTATTATTGAATATTGTCAGTTCTATGACACCTAGAGTGCTGAAATTTTGTGTAAGTGCATCTAGCATCAATTCACATAGTTGTGCCAAAAAGGGGCGGTATTGGAAAAGTGGGCGTGGCACCTCCCATACGAAGTTAAAACCTATTATTGAATATTGTCAGTTCTGCTTGCATAAAGCATGGATTTGAAAAAAAAAAAAATTTTTGATTTACTAGTTTCATTTTAACTTACATGGGAGGTAGGCGTGGTTGTGGGCGGATTTAAACGAAACGTTGTATTTGATCTAATTTGACGATATAAGGGATGTGTGCGAAATTTCAAGGTTCTATCTATATTCCTTCTAGTTTTTGCCGCAGCTTGTATGAAAATATTCCACAGTGGTTCTGAATCAATATCCATCGGCCAAAATTCAATAACTTGTGTTCTAGTAGACATTTTTGAGTTCTGTAAAAAAACAAAATTATACAAGGACCCAAGCTCAGGCATTTGTTCAAAAAGGATATTTATACAATATTCATTACAACCAAACTATATTTGGCACAAACATAGTTTTGGCATCATAATAACGCTAAGAAACATCAATTGCTAATAAAAAAATTGAGTGCAAAATCACTTAAAATATGTGAGAAACGTTTCTTAAATTTTCAAAATTTAAAAACGCGAAAATCTGTAATACAAAAACAAGTAAAAACGACGTAAAGTTCGGCCAGGCCGAACTTTATATAACCTCCACCATGGATTGCATTCCACACAGGTTGTCGGTTTTCGTAAAAGTGCAGAAATATTACAAGAAAATATAAATTTTTTAATATAGCCAAATCAAAACAAATACAAATATTGAAAAAATAATTTTATAAATAAATATAATATTTTAATTATTTCAAACCATAATTTATTTCAAAACAAGAAATATATATTCTTATATTTATATTTTCAAAAAGCTTAAATACCATAAATATTGGTAGATAGTGGGTGCTACAGTTGGTTGTATTTCCATTCTATTATAATTACAAAAGTACAAATTTTGAAAATCCATTATCAGACGTACATAGTGCAAAATAACCTATCTTCAATTTCATTCAGAGGAATGTGTACACCGAATTCCATGATTCCAGCTTCGCCCATTTGGTTGGTACCATTTTTAACCCCATGACGTTTCTACGCAATTAGAATTTCATCATTCTAGCTGTAGTCGTTTAGATGGTACTAATTTTATCCCTATGTACCATTGTATTTCTTGAAAGTACTAATTTCGAAAAATTCGTCTATTTTCCATGTCTTCGCAGTCAGAGGAATGTATACTCCGAATTTCATGATTCCAGCTACGCCCATTTGGTTGGTACCATTTTTACCCCCTTGACGTTTCTACGCAATTAGAATTTCATAATTTTAGCTGTAGTCGATTAGTTGGTACTATTTTTATCCCTCTGTACCATTGTATCCCTTGAAAGTACGAATTTCGAAAAATCCGTTTATTTTCCGTGTTTACACAGTCAGAGGAGTGTATACTCCGAATTGAATGACGCTAGCTGCGGTCATTTGGTTGGTACTATTTTTATCCCCTTTTTTCATTTTAACCCCAAAAAGTACGAATTTCAAAAATTTGTTTATTTTAAGTGTCTACGCAATCAGAGGAATGTATACTCCGAATTTCATGACTCTAGCAGCGGCCATTTGATTGGTACTATTTTTATCCCCTTTTTTCATTTTAACCCCAAAAAGTAAGCATTTTGAAAAATCCGTGTATTTTACTTGTCTATGCAATTGGAGGAATGTATACACCGAATTTCATTATTCCAGGTGTAGCCGCTTGGTTAGTACCATTTTTATCCCTCCGTACCCATTGTATCCTTTGAAAGTACGATTTTAGAAAAAATACGTTTATATTATGTATCTAGTCAATTAGAGGAATGTACACAGCGAATTTCGTGTTTCTAACTGTTGTCGTTTAATATGTACCATTTTTATCCCTTTTTTGTCCCATTTCACCCCCTACAAATAAGAATCAATTTATGGTGCACGTTTTTGCTATAATGGGAATGCGCATACCAAATATCAAGCAAATATAATCAGACATATTCAAAAAACATGCTTATACGCTAAAATATTAGGGATTATTATGGGTATTTTTAGTTCTTTTGAGGGAAAAATGTTTCCTTTTGGGCCGATTTCGCCCCGTTTCAATCCCAACCGATCTACGACTATAAGACGCATTTATGGAAAATTTGAACGTTCAAGCTCCTTTTTAGATTTTTTATGATGATCAAGAATATATATACTTTATAGGGTCTCAGGTCGATATTTCAAGGTGTTACAAACGGAATGACAAATTTAGTATACCTCCATCCTGGAGGTGGAGGGTATACAAAATATTTTTTTTCTTCGCATTATGAACAAATACACAAAAATATGTTAAAAAACATAAAGACAAAAAAATAAAAAATTTAATTTTCTTTAAAATCGAAAAATACGACCGATTTCTAAAATATAGCCGATTTCCCGATTTTTAATGTTAATATTTCCAAATAGTCCTTGTCTATTTTTGTTTTTTTACAGAACTCAAAAATGTCTACTAGAACAAAAGTTATTGAATTTTGCCGATGAATTTTGATTCTGAGCCAATGTGCGCCGCTATATATTTGTATGGTAGCGTGTGAACTAACTCAGTTGCGGAAGTTATGAGGCCAGCACTAAAGAGGCCTGCAAACTCTTCCTCTATGGGACTCGTTACTCGTTACCCTACCCCAAGTAGGCATGCTCGAAGTCCTTCTTCTGACTTATTCCAAGTGTAAGTGTGCAATGTCGCTAGATATTCCCAACTCGGTTCTCAATGGTCTACAAAGAGGTCCTCCCTACGCCTTCTAAAAGATCCCATAGACATTCGTGTTTCACTTCTTGAAAAGGCAAACGAAAACTCATCCACCTTCTACACATGCCTTCTAACTGAGTCTATATACACGCTTACTTCGCTTCTTTCAAGAGACCTGCTAACATGCTTGGTAAGAGCAAGCCAAATGGGAAGTGTTCCCATCTCAAAATGCTCCTTCGCAGGCCTCCAAGAGGACTGTAAATACAGACATTCTTGAAGGCCAGTTAACCCAGGCTTCCTAGAAGGCCAGTAAACACAGGCCTCTACGAAGGCCTTCTACAGCAGACCTCCCAGCAGCCCTTCTTCGAGTTGAAAGATGTACTGATCTACTTTCAATAAGGCAATACGTGTTTATTTCCATTTGTAGGGTAATCCTAATGACAGGCCTGTTAGTGGGCCTGCCAAGCACCTCTTTCCGCTGCTGTGAATGTTTCTAGCGTATATTGCAGGTTTCCCTTCATTTGCGTTTTAAACTATATGCCAATATTTCAATTCTCAATTGTAACCAATTTGTTTAGAATTTTTTTGTTGTTTTTCATGCCAGTCTCCCTTTTGTCGTAAGCCACAACATCTTAGATATGGGATGACTACTTCATGTGAAACATTCACTCAGATGACTATTGAGTTGAAGTCAAGACCATTGTGAACTGAAGAGGCAGACAGACTAGTATGTAGGATTATAATGCCCACTATCGGATGAAGTGGTGGCCTAACCTCAGACTTACAAGCACAGTTGACATTCACAGAATCAATCATAGATAACACAATTGTATGTTCGGCAAAGTTGACCCTAATTTGAATGACGTTGACATTTTTAAGTGTTTTTTATTTGGACTATTTACACAATTTCTCTGTGTAAAAGAAATAGTCATGTTCGATTTTACGTGTTGTAGAGTAAAAAAATAATCTGTAATTGAAATTTCCCAGACAACCCCAAAATATTGACTTCAGGTATAAAACTGCTTTGTTGTTGCCTTTGCACTTATTATTTGATTATAATAAGTAAGAAACAAAAAATATTTGTGTCGAAGACCTAAAAAATATGTTTTGGTTGCATTTTTAAGGATAGATTTTACTTAAAACAAGTAAAAACGGCGATAAGTTCGGCCATGTATTGCATTCCACAGAGGCTGTCGATTTTCGTAAAAGTGCAGTAATATTGCAGGAAAATATAAATGTTTTTAATATAGCCAAACCCAAACAAATACAAATGTTGAAAAAATAATTTTATAAATAAATATAATATTTTTATTATTTGAAACCACGCAAGGCTACCACTACGTTTACGTTTAAATATATCGAAATAATACTTCAAGTCAATTCAAATACTTAAATACCATAAATATTGGTAGAGAGTGTGTGCTACAGTTGGGTGTATTTCCATTCTATTTCAAGTCCAAAAGTACAAAATTTGAAAATCCATTATCTCACGCACACAGTGCAAAATAACATAACTTCATATGGCCTTCATAGCTCAGTGAAAGTGAACGCGTCTTGCAATCTGAAGGTGCTGGGTTCGATTCCCGGCCGGCGCACTGGTAAAATTCAACATCAACAAATTTTCACTTTTCATCATAAAATAAGAGTTTCTGCAGCCAATTTTCTCATCCGAACACACTTCCACATAAAAATAGTCAATTCGATTGCTCCAAGGTCCAGGGAAGAAACTAATAGCCATTAGCGATACATAATATGGCTGTTAACATAAAAAATGCAGCGCCCCTAGTGGAGGATAGGGGCACAACTCGATTAACATCCCATTCCCTTAACATTAACATCAACCTGAAGAAGATGCAAATAACAGCCGGACAACATGAGAGCGATGATGAACAAAGGTTCCTGCGATAATCGGATACATGCCGGAACGAAGTCTAGTACAATTCAGACTTAAGGATTATCACCTAAGCTAACTCTAAAAGCTGCTACAACAACAACAACAACATAACCTCATGATTCAACCAATTTTTGCCGTAACAGTAAAAAAGTACAAATTTGGAAAAATATTTTTATTTTGCGTGTCTACACTCAGAAAATTAGCTTTGGTAAATATGAGTTAAATCCATACACATACACACAATTTATCAATTTTACTCCAGTTTAGTTAAAATGTCTTTACGAGAAAGAAAACAAGTAAGGAAAGGCTAAAGTCGGGCGGGCCCGACTCTATGATACACTCCACTTTCTATCCGAATACAATTTAAATCTGTGAAAACGGGAAGGATTTTTGTATCCTGTAAATGTATGTGTTTGACAAAAAATGTTAAATCGGAAAGGATATTTGTATGTGGGTATATTGAAATCTGGAACGAAATAGGTAAAATATAATATGTATAGTTTGGCCAAAATCGGTTAAACATTTGGGTGAAACATTTGTATTTGGGCTATATCTAAATCTGAACCGATTTTACCCACTTTCACAATAGTTTTTATACACTCGACGAGAGTATTATGGCTTTGTGCATTTGTTTGTAACACCCAAAAGGAAGCGAGATAGACCCATTGTTAAGTATACCGATCGACTTAGAATCACTTTCTGAGTTGATTTAGCAATGTCCGTCTGTTCATCTATTGTTGTAATCAAATTACAGGTCGCAATTATAGTCCGATCTTAACAAAAATTGGCACAAGTAAGTTTTCTGGATCAAGGACGAACGCTATTTAATTTGAAGCAAATCGGTTCAGATTTAGATATAGCCCCCATACAAATGTCACTCCCGATTTGATATTTTCCGCTCTATAAACCACATATTGTACCCAATTTTCTTTAAATTTGGCACAACATCTTATAATCCATCTAGAAACACCTATGCCAAAATTGGATAAGATCGGTTCAGATTTAGATATAGCCCCCATACAAATGTCGCTCCCGATTTGACATTTTCCGCTCTAGAAACGACATATTGTACCCGATTTTCTTTAAATTTGACTCAACATCTTACAATCCAACTAGAAACACCTATGCAGAAATTCGGTAAGATCGGTTCAGATTTAGACATAGCCCCTGAACCGATGGGTAAGATCGGTTCAGATTTATATATAGATCCCACACAAATTTCACTCCCGATTTCACTTTTTCTCTATAAACCACATATTTTTACAGATCTTCTTCAAATCTTTCAAAATATCTTATACTTCAACTGAAAACACCCATGGTGAAAATGGGTCGTCGGTTCAGACTTACATATAGCTTTCATACAAATTTCGCCCCAAAAATTTCGGATAGACTTTATCCGCACCAGAAAGCACGAGTTTTCACAAAATGAGCTTAACATGTTATATTTGAACTGGATGGACTTATTATGAACGTTAGTTACTATATTCCATGTGTGAATATAGCACCGATATAAATATTTCCGATTTGACAAATTGGACCAGTTAATGTTAGCCTATGATTAGGAAACATACAAAAATTCTTCCCATTTTCACTTTTTTACCGAGTTGAATTGTTTTCGGATAGATAGTGGAGTGTATCGTATAGTCGGCCCCGCCCGACTTTAGCCTTTCCTTACTTGTTCATATTGACAACTGAAAAATTAAAAAAAAATAAAAAAAAACATAATAGCTGCAGTCAATACCTTTCGAATGATGCATAAATTAAGGAAGGAAATTACCGCCGCAGCGCTCATTTTAGTGAAAATAGTTTGAAAATTTTGGCTCTGAAAATCCATTTTCTGTATTTAATTATTTTACAAACATGGGGTCAGTGACGCCATTTTTCGTCCGATATTCATCATTTATTCATCATTCGAAAGGTAATGGTTCCTTCTATTTGCTTCTCATAACATCTCTTAACAAATGTTTCCAAGAAATATGAGTTTTTAGCTGTGACCTTGAAAAACCTCAAAAAATCAATATAAACGTCCAATAATATCTCTAATGAGATATTCTAAGACAATAATAAAAATTTTTATTTAAAGCGCTTCCAAGGGTCTATCAATTCAGAAAAAAAATTGGGCAAAAATGCAATACAAAAATAATTACACCGGAAAACATGATTTTTAGAGGTGTTTTCAGGAGCGTTTAGCTCACAGATGGCTTGACCTACAGACGAAATATTTTGTAGATCATCATTAAACAATCTGATCTTCATTTCTGGGCGGTGACCGCTGCAATTTATTTTCGTGACCCACCCTAATGTATCATAACTTCTACATTTATTCATGTATTTTTTCACCTAGGACAGTGAATATATATATATATATATATATATATATATATATATATATATATATATAACAACAGTTTTTACTTGCCGTTCCTCTTCTTCCTGGCATTCAACGCCTGCTTTCAGAGTCTGTGAAATTTGATTGAATACCATTTTAATTAGAAAAGCATGTGTAACTGATAACAAAGGGCCACAACAACTATCCTGTGAGTCGGTGTATGTGGTCTCTTAAAGTCGCTTCCAGCCGTTCCTTTCTATTTACGCATCAACAAAAGTACGCAATTTATTTTGCTTTCCTATTCTTCGCTTTTATTGCTTTCAATTTACCAAGAAAAATTGAATAATGGAAGAAATAAAACGACCAATCGCTTTTAATTTGGTTTTTCATAAATTTCGATTTGAGAAATTATTGTGGTTTTGTGGGTTTCCAGAGGTTAGTGTGTGTGTGTTTTTTTTTCTAGTTTCCTTGCCTTTCCATTCCGTTCCATTCTTTTCGTTTCATTTTATACTTTTTTTGTTAGCATTTCTATGTGTGTGGGTGCGAGTGTGGGTATATCCTGATGCCAGAGAATTGATGCGGTGAAGGTGAAGTTTATACAAATGGTTATTTTTATTATGGACTAACACAATAGTTCCGGATATGTCCATTTACTGTGTGCGGTGCCTTCTCTTCCCCCTCTTTCTTTGCTCTTGTGTTGAGCTAGTGAATTATAAATGATAAAGATGGGAAGGGACATAGCAAAGGAAAAATGGTAATTGAAAGTAACTACGTTTAAGGAAATAAAAAGTTTTAAATTGGACAATTGGTAGAAAGTGATTACACTTGTTTATGTGAACTTATATTTGAAACAACTTTAAAGGAACATGGTACTACAATATTCAACACCACATAATAGGCACCTACTAAGTACCTATTGGGATATGTATTCTTGTCACGTTGCAATGGAATATGGTGATAGGAATTCTCGATTGATCTCATCTTCTTTTTTGAACATTGTACTTTATGCGACTCACTAATATGTTCAATTAAAGGTAATTTTGATGGCTAAAAATGTTGCGAATTTCACTTTCACATAGAAACAGTGGTTTAGGAATAGTCTCCTAATTAATGGAAAAAACAAATTAATGATTAAAAGTTTATAAATTAGAATAAATAGAATGTGAACCACACCTAAACGTCATTTGACATTTCTCAATTTCAGACTAACTCAATTTGAACTAGAGATGGGCGTCACTCACGTGAATTGCGTGAATCACGTGATTCACGCGTGAACGTGAGCAGAATTTATTTTACTCACGTGAGCGTGCGTGAACGTGAGGACCGAAAAAATGTTCGTGCGTGAATGTGCGTGAGTCTAATTTCTGCGTGAATCACGTGATTTTTTCGTGAGTCGCACATATTTATTAATTCTTTTATTTTCATTTAATTTCGTTTAAAAATGTAAAATTTTCCATTCAAAATAAAAGTCATAGACATATTTATTTCTAAAACAGAGTGCTTCAGTGTAGGTATAATATCTATTTTTTCTATTATTTAAGTAAGCATTCCCTGCACCAACACTATGCACTGAATTTATATCCTTAGTGTTAATTCAATTAATGATGTGTTTATTTTTACTTGTATTTTATGTCAGTGTCCGATTTCTAACTTATTTTGCGTTAAACTATACGGTATACCCCACTGTAATATTGTATACTATTTTAAAAATATGAATTTAAAACAAACAACGCAAACGTAGTGTTTTAAATAATTAAATTAAATAATTTTCGGATTTGCGGGGCGTTACTCATTTCGATTTAAAATGTATATCTTTGTGGAAATTGTTTGCGTGATTTACGTGAATCGCGTGATTCACGCGTGAATCACGCGTGATCGTGAGTAACGAAAAAATCTTCGTGCGTGAACGTGCGTGATTTAATTTTTTCCCTTCGTGAGCGTGCGTGAACGTGAGCCAATAATCACTCACGCGCACATCTCTAATTTGGATGATCTATTTTCGAAGAAAATCATCTTCAGTGATGATGCACATTTTCTCCTCAGTGGATTCGTCAATAAGCAGAATTGCCGAATTTGGGCGAATGATAATCCAAGAGTGATTGTCGAAGAACCAATGCACACACAAAGAGTAAGTGTTTGGTGCTGGCGGCATCATCGGGCCGTATTTTTTCCAAAATGAGGCCGGTCAGGCAGTTACTGTGAATGGTCTTCGCTATCGTGAGATGATAAAGAACTTTTTATGGCCCGAATTGGAAGATATGGATGTGGACGATATGTGGTTTCAACAGGACGGAGCCACCTGCCACGCAGCTAACGAAACAATGGCTCTTTAGCGCGACAAATTCAATGGCCGTGTTATCTCACGTGGTGGCGATGTCAATTGGCCGCCAAGATAATGTGATTTAACACCGTTGGACTTCTTTCTTTGGTGTTATTTAAAAGAAAAGGTGTACGACGATAAGCCAGCAACAATTCAATAGCTACATGATGAGATAATTCGGCATATTAACGGCATAGAACCTCAATTATGCCTCAGCGTCATCGAAAATTTGGACCATCGGATGGAAGTGTGCCGCCGAGGTCGCGGCGGCCATTTAGCAAAATATTTTGTTCCATACATAATTGAACCATACCAATATTATCATAATAAAAATATACAAAATCAATATCGGTCCTTAAAATTTAAGCACCCTTTATACATTTTTTTTTATTTTCTCAAACGGTTTCAATTTGGGAGCGTTGTTGCAAATTACAACTAGGTCTTCTAAGTGATTTACGAGTTCCTCTCATCAATTTAGTAATTCCCTTAACCAATCTCTGGCCTCGTCTGCTTTAAATTATCCACGTCTCCTATTCATCTGTATAACGTCTGTGTATGAAATACCACAAATGACGTGGATGTTTGGACCACGAGAATTTGCCACTTGTTCTACTATCGACAAATGGCGTGGTTATATTCATTTCTCTATTTCAAGTCAACTTATATTCACATGTCTTTAATAATATTTCTCAATATCAATTACACTGTATGTAATTAATTTAAGTCATGGAAATACAACAATATATGGACACCACTATGTGATAAAAGGCCAAAAAAAGACCCGTGTCTCCCAGTTTTGCCCAAAGTCATGCACTTTTTTATGGGCCCCCAAAGATTTGAGGCCTCGTGTCATTTTTACAATAAGAGATCATTTTCTCAGGCTTATATCTTGCAAACTGTTTGGAATTTACACTCTGAAGCAAAGTTGTAGATCTTGGCATAAATAACATAAATTATGAACATATAAAATCGAAAAAACAGCAAAGAAGGCAAAGTGAGACCTTTATTGTTGCAGCTGAAAGTTGACTGCGCAGTTTCGATGGGCGCTACACCATCTCATCAGAACTTTCGCAACGAATGTATGTCTTTGACTTAAATCAGGGTTCATATTAGTACCAGCGGTCACATATTTCTAATGAGAAACGCTGATAAACAAAATATTCCACCGAACTAAGTCGACACACTAAAAATCTCACTTTGCCAATTCAATGTTGTGCATGTGCTCGCATCGCTCGCAACAATGCAAAGGTTGTTGTTGTACGGTATGTCCCGTCTTCACTGTACCTCGTGTGTATTGTTGTTGTTTGTATGTATAGTTGGTCTGTTATGTTGTATGTCTTGTCATTTATTTTGGTTCGAGACCATAGGTTGTGCCGAAGTCTTCAGCATAACCCAAAAATAGCAAAGAAGGCAAAGTGAGACCTTTATTGTTGCAGCTGAAAGTTGACTGCGCAGTTTCGATGGGCGCTACACCATCTCATCAGAACTTTCGCAACGAATGTATGTCTTTGACTTAAATCAGGGTTCATATTAGTACCAGCGGTCACATATTTCTAATGAGAAACGCTGATAAACAAAATATTCCACCGAACTAAGTCGACACACTAAAAATCTCACTTTGCCAATTCAATGTTGTGCATGTGCTCGCATCGCTCGCAACAATGCAAAGGTTGTTGTTGTACGGTATGTCCCGTCTTCACTGTACCTCGTGTGTATTGTTGTTGTTTGTATGTATAGTTGGTCTGTTATGTTGTATGTCTTGTCATTTATTTTGGTTCGAGACCATAGGTTGTGCCGAAGTCTTCAGCATAACCCAAAAATAGCAAAGAAGGCAAAGTGAGACCTTTATTGTTGCAGCTGAAAGTTCGGTGGAATATTTTGTTTATCAGCGTTTCTCATTAGAAATATGTGACCGCTGGTACTAATATGAACCCTGATTTAAGTCAAAGACATACATTCGTTGCGAAAGTTCTGATGAGATGGTGTAGCGCCCATCGAAACTGCGCAGTCAACTTTCAGCTGCAACAATAAAGGTCTCACTTTGCCTTCTTTGCTATTTTTGGGTTATGCTGAAGACTTCGGCACAACCTATGGTCTCGAACCAAAATAAATGACAAGACATACAACATAACAGACCAACTATACATACAAACAACAACAATACACACGAGGTACAGTGAAGACGGGACATACCGTACAACAACAACCTTTGCATTGTTGCGAGCGATGCGAGCACATGCACAACATTGAATTGGCAAAGTGAGATTTTTAGTGTGTCGACTTAGTTCGGTGGAATATTTTGTTTATCAGCGTTTCTCATTAGAAATATGTGACCGCTGGTACTAATATGAACCCTGATTTAAGTCAAAGACATACATTCGTTGCGAAAGTTCTGATGAGATGGTGTAGCGCCCATCGAAACTGCGCAGTCAACTTTCAGCTGCAACAATAAAGGTCTCACTTTGCCTTCTTTGCTATTTTTGGGTTATGCTGAAGACTTCGGCACAACCTATGGTCTCGAACCAAAATAAATGACAAGACATACAACATAACAGACCAACTATACATACAAACAACAATCGAAAAAACTTCATCTTCAAGGTCAAAATCGCAAATGTCGTCGACCAAATCTTATAGGCTGTAGTGTGTGTAGGTTGCGTATACGTGCTGTTGATTAATGATAATATCACTCATACGCAATGTAGTCGGACTGACCATTAACAGAAACAGTCTTGCAAGATATATTTTTCCTACCTAAACGATGTTAAGAATCATTCATATGTTCTAGAAAATTGAATGTTTTTTGTTCTTTATGACAAGAGCAACAACTTTGCCTCAGAGAGTAAATCAATATTCCAAACGGTTTGCAAGATATGAGCCTGAGAAAATGATCACTTTTTGCAAAAATTACACCATAAAAAAGAGCATGACTTTGGGCAACTTTTATCACGTAGTGGTGGCCGTATATGTTTATAATTTTACGTGTTGCACAGTGTTAGTATATACTCATTTTCATTTTGATTTTTCTTATATTCAAATTTTCTTAATATCAAATTTTATATTCTCAATTTCAATTTACATTTCTGAATTTCAGTTTGTTTTTTCTCAATTTCAATTTTTATTTTCTCAATATAATGTTGTAAAAATTTCTTACAATTGAGTATTTTCATACTTGTGCGGAAGAAAATGTCCTAGGTTTTAAGTATGAAAAATTGATTAAGAAATTTTTTGTATGGAAAAAATCCATTTAGGAAATTTTAAGTAAAAATTCATATGCCGATTCACCGTAAGAATTTGCAAAAGGGGTAAATATTGAACACCCTCTAAAATGACCAAAAAGAAACCTACATTAAGGAGTCAGAGGGTTAAAATGTTTCACAAAATTGTTCCTCATAGTGTTATAAGCAATAATGCTGAACACAACTTATACTTAAAATGAAGGTATGCCATGGTTTCCTATGGTTTCATAATAAGAATGTGCAAAAGGGAGAAATATTGACCGCCTCTATAAAATGACCTACATACGTCAACTTTTATAACACCGATACTCGTATATTCTTTTTTTCTTCCCTCTATCAGAATCCGTTAGTCAGAACCTTGTTATTTTCGAAAATATTATTGGTATTGAAGTTTTCAATAAAACATTTTTTTGCAAAATAGAAGTTTTGGTCATTCCAGTTCACTTCTCTGAAAATTTTACAAATTTGAGGTGCGAGAAAACGCCTACAATTCATCAAACCTGAAGAAGAATGATGAAAAATTTATCAGATTTGGCCGTTTATCGTGTTCAATGTTCAATCATGTTCATGTCGAAAAAATACACGAATTCCCAAAGTGAGGAAAATATGTTCCAAAATTTGGAATTTTTACAAAATTTGAGGTGCTACAAAAATACCTACAATTCATGAAAACAGATAAAAATATAAGAATTGCATATTTAGCATGCTTTCTCAAAAAATAGCTGAATTCCCAAAGTGGGGAAATTGTGTTCCAAATTTGGGATTTTCACTAATATGGTTGATGAATTTTTGTTGGACCTCAAATTCGTAAAATATATTAGTTAAGATATACAACAGGTACTAGTTCCCTCTTCGCAGAATTAGAGCGAATTAGAGCAAACTCAAGAATAGAACTTTAGTTCCTCAAAAGGTGGGAAAATTTGGAATTGAATTTAGTAATTCTTGCTACAATAGCAAAGAAAAGTTACAATAAATAATGCTGATTTTTATCTGAAAATCAACAATTATAAATTAAATTTGGTTTTTGGCATTTATTCCCCTATTTGCCACAAACGAAATTTCTGAAATTTATGCCAAGCTCTTCATACATTTAAGTATTAATGGACTTATAAAAAAGAATAAATAAATTGTTTAGAAATTTCTGAATATTAATCTAAGAAGCAATTCTCTTTCGTTTGCAGAGATTTATTTCTTAAATACTTCAAGTATTATTCTAAACACTACACTACAAAGGCTCCTAGTTTGCCTTCGCAACAATTATGGAGTAATGCTCAACTCTTTATGGCAGAGGTATCAGAAAACTTTTGAAAAAAATTTAATGTTCTCATATTTTGTATTAATTTTTCATACTCTGAAACAAATTCTTTTTTTTTAATTATTTGTAGTTAAATTTAACTTATTTTATTTAAATTCACTTTTTTCCTTATATCTAGTAACTTTTTTCTCAGTCTAAGTACAAATTTACTTGTTATGGAAAAAATCAGCAAAATTGTCCTCAGTTTAAGTAAATACTTACTGAGTACAAAAATACATAGTTTTAGGAAAAAATTCAGCAACATTTTACTTAGATTTAGTAAAAAAACTTAGTTTGAGTAAACATTTACTTAGTTTTAAACAAATTTTACTTAAATTTAGTAAAAATAGACTTGGTTTGAGGAAAAAATTACTTAGATTCAGGAACATTTTACTTAGATTTAGTAAAATTGTACTTGGTTTGAGGAAAATTGAACTAGGATCAAGTTCAAAGCATGTCGTATCTTCAAGGAAAAGTTTGAACCTGATATGAGGAAATATTGCTTTAGCATTATATGAAGTTCATTTTTCTATAGGTTTCACTTTTTTTGAGTGTAGCATCATGATCTTAAGTGTGTACAATCCGCAGAGGACGCGCAAGATAATGGATTTTCCAAATTCGTACTAAAATTTTTAAACTTTTGATTGGAATATTGTCCTGGCTCAACATCATTTTGGATCTATATTTTATAGAATGCAAACTTAGTTACAGATGACATGCTGGCATGTATTACTTGCCTGCACACTACCTCTATCATAATTTCCGGTCCGTGACGGTTCAGTTGGCAGCGATTTTTCAACCAAATACCCGGACTCGTCAAATATTTAATTGTTACACCAATTAAATTATGACATCTGAATTGTCCTATCCCTTTGCACAATGGGTCAACAATTTGTGGAATTACCCTACAATGAATAATTTCCCCAATTGTTTACTATTTCAAGAAAAACCCGAAAAACCTGGTCCGACCTTCATAAAGCTCATTTTCATCTCGGTATAATAAGCAAAATTGACGCATATTGATTATTGAGATGTGGATTTTGTTTGTTGTGGATTTTGGGCTGTCCTGAAAAAGTGTGTTGAACCGATGAGGTACAGCCGAGCCAGTTGGGGTAGTCATATGAATGATATTGCGTTTCATTATTAAAAGACAAAGTCCAACCTTTCCAATAAAACCAGAAATTTGAAAAATAATCAGTACTTTTTTATAGCCGATTCTAATTTAAAATGTTACCTATACAAAATCGCAAAACGATTTCGAATGTGTTCGGAATTAATTTGAATTTTTAAAGCTTCAAATATTGGTAATAAAATCATATAGTCGGCCGCGTCCAACTTTAACATTTCTTTACTTGAATTGGTGTTGATATGATAGAACAGTATGCCTCAATACACCCCAAATTCTATTGTTTAGGCCTTGGACAAATTTTTGTAGCATAGTGTCGTTCTAAGAAGCTTTATGCTTTAACCTTAAATTGTTTCCTTGAAAACTGAATATCTAGTATCGAACATTTATATGTGAATACAAATTAAAAACTCATTTTGTTTTCAAATCAAATCCTAACCACCATCCCTAAACACTTGGAAGACCCAAAAGGATAACCAAACCTTTTGTTTTGTTCAATCTTAGCTTCGGCTGTAACAAAGTTATTATCAAATCGATACTCGATTTAGAACTCTATTCTCTACCTCTATTTCTATATACCCCAACATTTCATCACTCTGCATAGCATTCATTCATTGAATTGTTCGTTGATATTGTAATTTAAAACACACACACACAAACTCTACAATAGGATACAAAGAAATCCATATAACGAACACCGACCACTCCTGAGCCAAGAACGACGATATTGCCAATGTCACACCTCCACCTTCTCCTCCCTCACATTGTGAAACCCTGAATCAGTATCACAGTAGACGGCACAAAAAAACAAATGCAAACTAGTATAAGAACATTAAGGAAATGAAACAATTCAAAGAAGAAGAAAATAAAAAAGAGAAAATTGCCCTAGGGTTTTTTGAACAGAAAGGAGGATACAAGGAAAAGGATATAGGAGACAAACACAAGCCACAACACAACAACAGAGTAGGGAATTAAAAAAGAGTTATGCTAGCTCTACTATACAGTAAATAAAAAAAATGTGAAAGAAATTTGTATACGAAAAATATATTTATTTTTCTGTAAATATAGGGTGGGCCATCTAAAATTTTAAATTATAATCGGCTATAAAAAAGTACTGATTATTTTTTTATATAAAGAGTGATTTTTTTGAGGTTAGGATTTTCATGCATTAGTATTTGACAGATCACGTGGGATTTCAGACATGGTGTCAAAGAGAAAGATGCTCAGTATGCTTTGACATTTCATCATGAATCGTCTTACAAACGAACAACGCTTGCAAATTATTGAATTTTATTATCAAAATGCGTGCTCTGTTAAGAAAGTTCATTGCGCGCTTCCATTTTATGGTCAGTTTAATCGACCCACTGAAGCGGCTATTCGGGCTATTGTGACTAAATTTCGCACCAAATTTACATTGTTGGACATTAAACCACCAACACGCTTACGTAGAGTGCGAACTGAAGAAAATATCGCAGCTGTATCGGCCAGTGTTAATGATGACCACCAATTTTCGATTCGTCGCCGTTCGCACCAATTGGGTCTCTGTTACTCAAAAACGTGGAAATGCCAAAATTGGACTAAGCGGATGGACCACCTAAGACGCAGCCGCGGTCAACATTTAAATGAAATTATCTTCAAAAAGTAAATGTCATGGACCAATCTAACGTTTCAAATAAAGAACCGATGAGATTTTGCAAATTTTATGCGTTTTTTTTTTAAAAAAAGTTATCAAGCTCTTAAAAAATCACCCTTTATTATATATATTTTATTTCTGGTTTTATTGGAAATGCTAAACTTTGTATATGACTACCACGACTGGCTCGACAGTACCTCATCCGATCAACCCAATTATTCAGTACAAACAAATGATGCCGCCAACACAAAATCCACACTAAACAGTGACTCGTTGTTGATGCATTGGCTTCTCAATAGTCTCGCGTGGGTTCTCTGAACCCCATATGCGGCAATTTTGCTAATTGACATAGCCACCGAGATGAAAATGAGCTTCGAAATTTTTCCACGTAAATTTTTTGCAGTTTGCGTTAAAGACTCACTACTTTGGACGTAAGTTTTTAATATTTCACAATTTTGTCCAAGGGTATAGCGTCTCATTTTGCAAATGTCAAACATAAACCTGCAAATAAAAACAAAAATTAATGCTATTCTACCTTTCAAAATCAAAGTAATCGGTAGTTCATATTTCAAATGTTAACTGGACCACCCTTGACTGCAAATTACTTTCCATGGACCGCGACCCAGAATAATATATTGTAGGATGGGTCACGAAAATAAATTGCAGCGGTCACCCCCCAGAATTGAAGATTAGATTCTTTAATAATGATACACAAAAGTTTTCGTCACTGGGTCAAGTCATCTGTGAGCTAAACGCTAATGAAAACACCTCTAAAATTCATGTTTTTCCCGTGTAGTTTTTTTACGTAAATAAAAATTAAATCAAAATTTGTATTCTTATCTTAGAATAACTCATTGGTAGATTTATTGGGCGTTTATATTGAATTTTTATGGGTTTTCAAGGTGACAGCTAAAAACTCATATTTCTTGGAAACTTTTTGTAAGAGGTGTAATTAAAAACAAGTAAAAAAGGCGCTAAGTTCGGCCGGGCCGAACTTTATATACCCTTCACCATGGATTGCATTTCACAGAGGCTGTCGATTTTTGTAGAAGTGCAGTAATATTACAGGAAAATGTATTTTTGTTTTAATATAGCCAAACCAAAACAAATACAATTAATTTTATAAATAAATAAATATAATATTTTTATTATTTCAAGCCACGCTTATAAGACAAGGATACCAATTCGTTTACACTATATATATCGAAATAATACTTCACATCAATTCAAAAATAAATATTCTTATATTTATATTTTCAAAAAGATTAAATAAATATTGGTAGATAGTGGGTGCTACAGTTTGTTGTATTTCCATTCTATTTTAATTCCAAAAGTGCAAAATAACTTAACTTCATGATTCAACCATTTTTGCAGCAAGAGTAAAAAGTACGAATTTGGAAAAATCTTTTTATTTTGCGTGTCTATGCAGTCAGAGGAATGTATACACCGAATTCCATGATTCTAGCTGCGGCCATTTGGCTGGTACCATTTGTATCCCCTTTTTCCAATTTTACCCCCTCAAGTGTACGACTATCTAAAATCTCTTAAGTTTACGTATCTAAACAATTAGAGAGATGTACACACCAAATTTCATCATTCTAGCTGTATTCATTTAGTTGGTACTATTTTTATCCCCTGTACCCATTGCATCCCTTGAAAGTACGAATTTTGAAAAACCTTTTACTTTTCATGTCTACGTAGTCAGAGGAATGTATACTCCGCATTTCATGACTCTAGCTGCGGTCATTTGATTGGTACTATTTGTATCCCCTTTTCCATTTCAACCCCAAAAAGTACGAATTTCTAAAATCCTTCTATTTTACGTGTCTACGCAACCAGAGGAATGTATACACCGAATTGCATTATTCTAGGTGCAGCCGTTTGGTTGGTACCATTTTTATCCCTCTATTCCCATTTTATCCCTTAAATGTACGAATTTTGAAAAAATAATTTCATATTATGTATCAACTCAATTAGTGGAAGGTACCATTTTTATCCCTTTTTGCCTCATTTCACCCCCTATGAATAAAAATCGTTTTATGGTGCACGTTTTTGTTATCGGGAGAATTCGCACATCCAATATCAAGTAACTACAAGCAGACATATTGAAAAAAATGTGCTTAAATACTCTAAACTATTATGGGTATTTTTAGTCCTTGTGAGGGAAATTTTTTTCCATTTGGGCCGATTTCGCCCACTTTTAATCCCAACCTATCCACGTCTATAAGACGTTTTAATCCCAACCTATCTACGTCTATAAGACGTATTTATGCAAAATTTGGACCTACTAGCTTCTTTCGTTTAGATGATAGGGTGCTTTCAACAGTCGGACGGACATGGCTAGATCGTCTTAGAATTTTATGACGATCATGAATATACATACTTTATAGGGTCTCAGGTCGATATTTCAAGGTGTTACAAACGGAATGACAAAGTTAGTATACCCCCACCCATAATGAATATCGGACAAAAAATGACGTCACTGACTCAATTTCTGTGAAATAATTAAATACAGGCGATGGTTTTCACAGTCAAAATGTTCAAACGCTTTTTACAAAAATGAGCGCTGCGGCGTCAATTTCATTCCGATTTTCATCATTTAGGCACCATTCGAAAGGAATTTTATTTTTATAAAATATTACCACAAAATACGAAAAAGTTTTCAGTAGTCACAGTGAAAATCCACAAAAAATTACTAGAAACGTCCAATAATTCGACCAATAAGTTACTCTAGGACAAGAATCAAAGTTTTTATTTAAAGTGTCCTCAAGGGTCTATTATAATTTTGAGGAAAAATGCAACACCAAAACATTACACCGGAAAAACATGATATTTTGCAAAACATCATTAAACAATGCAAACTTTATTTTCGTGGGGTGACTGGAACTTGTTTTTCCATTTGTATGGACGGCGACCCAGCCTAATATATAGTAGTTAATTGTGTAGAGTATCACCGTATATTGGTATTTAGTTTAATTGGGTTTCAGTCTCTGAAAAATCTGATCAAATTCGACTTAAGGGTTATTTGATATACTTCAGACTTACTTTCACAATTGTCTCAGACCATCTATATATATTTACTAGGCTGGGTCGCGGTCCATTCAAATGGAAAAACAGTTTCCAGTCACGAAAATAAAGTTTGCATTGTTTAATGATGTTTTGCAAAATATTTCGTTCCCAGATCAAGCCTCCTGTGAGCTAAACGCTCTTGATAATACCTCTAAAAGCATGTTTTTCGCGTGCAATTTTCTTGTGCTGCATTTTTATCAAATTATTTGTTCTGAAATAATCGATCCACGGAAGCAGCAAATTTGTATTCTTGTCTTAGAGTAAGTTATTGGTCGCATTATTGGATTTTTATATTATTTGTTGTGTTTTTTCGTAGTGGCAACTGAAAATGTTTGCGTATTTTCGAATGATGTATAAATAATGAACATCGGATAAAAGCTGACGGCGCATTTTTGTAAAAAGAGTTCGAACTTTTTGTCTCTGAAAATCCATCTCCTGTATTAAATTATTTTACAAACATGGAGTCAGTGATCTCATTTGTCGTCCTAAATTCATCATTTAGGCATCCTTTATTTATTTTTCACAACTCCTCTTACAAAATGTTTCCAAGAAATGTGAGTTTTTAGTTGTCAACTTGAAAAACAACCAATAAATATAAAAATATAAACGTCCAATAATACGACCAATGAGTTATTCTAATACAAGAAAAATTTTTTTAATTTAAAGTTCTTCCAAGGGTCTATAATTCAGAAAAAAAATAAGTAAAAGCGGCGTTATATACCCTCCACCATGGCTTGCAATGCACAGAGGCTGTGGATTTTTGTAGAAGAGCAGTGACATTACAGGAAAATGTTATTTAATATGGCCAAAACAACTAAAAATATTGAAAAAATACTTTTATAAATAAATATAAATTTTTAATTATTTTAGACGATTCTTATAAGGCAATGTTACCAATATGTTTATATTATATATATATATCGAAATAATACTTCAAGTCAATTCAAAAAGTAAATATAAGGCAGCAATCTTCAAAACAGCTTAAATACAATAAATATTGTGGGATAGTGGAAGCATTTTCAGCTACAATCATTTGGTTGGCGGTATATCCATCCTATTTTAATTCCAAAAGTACAAATTTTGATGATGCATCATCTCCCACGTACACAATACAAGATAACCTAACTTCATGATTGTACCCAAAGTACTAATTTGGAAAAATCGTTTTATTTTTTCAAGTCTATGTAGTCAGAGGAATCTATACACCGAATTCCATGATTCTAGCTTTGGACATTTAGAACCATTTGTATCCCCTTTTCCCATTTTGCCACCCCTTAAAAGTGCGACTTTTGCAAATCTCTTTATTTTACATGAGTAATTAGAGGGATGTACACACTTCATTCTAGATATAGCCGTCTAGTTTTTATCTCCTTTTTTCCCATTTAGACTTCTTAAGAGTACGACTTTCTAAAATCCCTTTATTTTAGGTGTCTATGCAATTAGAGGAATGTACACACCAAATTTCATCATTCTAGCTGAAGTCGTTTGTTGGTACTATTTGTATCCCTCTTTTCATTATGTCCCTTGAAAGTACGTATTTGGAAAAAACCTTTTATTTTCCGTGTCTACGCAATCAAAGGAATGTATACTCCGAATTTCATGACTCTAGCTGCGGTCATTTGGTTGGTACTATTTGTATCCCCTTTTTACATTTTAACCCCGAAAAGTACGAATTTCAAATAATCATTATTATCCCTCTATTCACATTTTACCCCTTAAAACTACGAATTTTGAAAAAATACTTTTATATTATGTATCTACTCAATTAGAGGACACACCGAATTTCGTGTTTCTAGCTGTTTAATATGTACTATTTTTATCCCTTTTTGCCCCATTTCACATCCTACGAATAAATATCACTTTATGGTACGCGTTTTTTGTTATAGCGGTAGTGCGCATACCCAATAGCAAGTAAGTACAAGCAGATACGTTGAAAATATGCTTAAATAAATCATTATATAAAAACCCCTATAAAATATTAGGGGTTATTATGAGCGAAAAAATGTTCCTCTTTGGCCGATTTCTCCCATTTTCAATCCCAACCGATCTACGACTATAAGACGCAATTGTGGAAATTTTGACGTCCTAGCTCCTTTCCTTTCCACCCCATCCTGGAGGTGGAGGGTATACAAATTGTACAAAAATGCAACATAAAAAATTACACAGGAAAAACAGGGAAATATTTTGCAGATCATCATTAAACAATCCAATCTTCATTTCTAGGGGGTGACCGCTGCAATTTATTTTCGTGACCCATTCTAATATTTACAAAAGGTAGCATACTTTTGAAACCAACTCTATATAGTCAATACATTCCCCCAACGAATTCTCCCTACAATGCCACCCAAACAATTTGAGTTGTAACATTCAAAGGACACCCTGATGATGATGATTATCAATTCCCACCTTTCAATGACACAGCTATAAAGGAGCCAATGCAGAGGCAGTATAGACGAGTAGACGAAAATCAAGTGACATTTGTATGTTGAGAATCGAACGCTGGCTGTGATTGTGTGTAATTGAATTTGCATTCTATGACACTGGCAATTCTGTTTGCAGAGATTGCTGGTATTCACTCAATAATTTGCATTTTGCAATTGTTGTTATTATTGCAGTCGTCACATTTGTAATTCTCCGTATTATTTAAGCATATTCCAAAAGCGAATGTAAATTAACTTTAATTTTCTGAATTTAGGACAAATAGTCTTTTCGACTACACATCACACACACACACCCAATTGCTTAGAGCAATACATATTAGTTGTGGTTAGAGTGTGTGTGTGTGGATATTTTCAAATGTGCGTCATTTCTCTAAAGGGTGATTCAAGCTGAAGGTGAAATTTCAACATATCGATGTTCGAAACTTGATTCGAATAAATAACTTTGACATCTTCCTAACATGTGGATATTAATGCCATTGGATTTGTAATGAATTTTAGAGTATGTTGCACAATGTCACGATCGCGACCAAAATCGAGAATTTTTTTAATAGTTTTACAAATCATTTGCCTTAGTAGAAAATAGTTTGAAGAAGAAAACTTCAAAAGAGCTTAACAAATTAGTTATTTTTGTGGGAACTGTGATTGTTCAAAGATCGATTTTTTTGTTATGTATCCAAAATTTGTTCTTTTAAGGGAAGAAAGAGACAAAAAGGGATTAAAATGGTACCAATTAAAGTATTGTAGGTAGAATAGTGAAATTTGGTATGTAAATTCCTCTGACCATGTAGAAGCGCAATAAAATTTAATTTTTCCAAATTTGTACTTATAAGGGGTGAGCGGGACAAAAAGGGATAGAAATGGTACCAACGAAAGTATTGCAGCTATAGTCGTGGAATTTGGTATGTAAATTCCTCTGACAACGTAGAGGGGAGAGCGGCACAAACTAGTACCAATTAAAGTATCGTAGGTAGAATCGTGAAATTTTGTATGTAAATTCCTCTAACCATGTAGAAGCGCAGTAAAATTTGATTTTGTCCAAATTTGTACTTATAAGGGGTGAGCGGGATAAAAATGGTACCAACTAAAGTATTGCAGCTAGAGTCGTGGAATTTTGTGTGTAAATTCATTTGACAACGTAAAATCTCAAATTTAAATAAGTTTTGCAAAATTTGTACTTTTAAGGGGTGAGCGGGACAAAAAGGGATAAAATTGGTACCAATTTAAGTATTGCGGCTATAGTCGTGAAATTTAGTGTGTAAATTCCTCTAACAACGCAGAAGCGCAAATCTAAATGATTTTTTGGAAATTTGTCCTTATAAGGGGTGAGCGAGACAAAAGGGGATAAAAATGGTACCAACTAAAGTATTATAGCTAGAATCGTGAAATTTGGCTTGTAATTTCCACTCACCATATAGAAGCGCAATATAAATACATTTTTGTACTTTTAAGGGGTGAACTGCAGAAAAAGGGATAAAAAGATGGTGCCAACTAAAGTATTGCTACTAGAATCGTGAAATTTGATATGTAAATTCTTCTGGCCATGTAGAAGCGCATTCACATTGGATTTGTCGAAATTTTTACTTTTAAGGTGTGCGCGGGACGACAAGGGATAAACGTTGTACCAAATAAAGTACATGGAAGCGCATTCACATTAGATTTGTCGAGAATTTTACTTTTAAGGTGCGCGTGGGACGACAAGGGATAAACGTGGTACCAAATAAAGTACATGGAGGATATAAAAGGCTCTACGGTTGTATTTTTTTGTTCAAAACTGGGTAGAAAATGATAAAAATTATACATACGAAGGGAGTTCAGCTAAAATAGTGAACATCGACAAGCAGCTTCCTTTGACTGTATATGGGTGATATATAATAGGAGGTTTACAAATTACTATTTTATTTTTATCTATATCCACCAAAAGAAAATCAAATAAATACTATCCAAAACAGAGACGGATAAAACTAATAACAAATAACTGACTTTTTCGTGTGCGAAGCAGCGGGTACTGTTAGTTATGACTTAACCAATAGTACGTGTTTCTGTTATAGATAGCAGAGTATCTCAATGTTGAAGTAAAAAAAACCAATGAAATTAAAAACTTTTCGGTAAATTTTTCACTAGATAGTTGTTTACTGAGATCTTAGGTACATTTTTGTCGTTGATTGTTTCCTTGAATTATGAACGGTTTGCTACCTATGGACCTGAACGAGGGAAATAAAGGTTTAAAAAATCGATTTTTTAAAGTGTTTGTGTGACCTTGAAGATGCTTTTTTAATTTTATATGTTTACAATTTTTGTTCTTTATGACAAGAGCTACAACTTTGCTTCAGAGAGCAACGGTTTGCAAGATATGAGCCGAGGCCCCAAATCTTTGGGGAGCCCATAAAAAATTGCATGACTTTGGGCAAAACTGTGAGACACGGGTCTTATTTTTTGTCCTTTATTCCGTAGTGGTGTCCGTATATGTTTATATTTCCATGACTTAAAAAATTCCACAGTTATTCAAAATAATTGAAAAGTTCGGAATTACGCAGTACAGATCGAAATACTGATTGAGAAAAGGCAGATCCAAAACAGGGAATCTTTTTTATAACCATTAATATTCATAAATAAATTGTTATTTTATATTCATAAATACGTTCTGATTTTTAACGGGAAATGCATCGGCATTCGCCTACAAGAAAAGCTTAAAGGTTTATATTTTGAGAGAAGATAAACTGCAAATTTGGAATGAATTATATAGGAGAAGATTGTGGACCGCTGTACAGTGGTTCAGAAGCAATATCCATCGCCCAAAATTCACTAACTTTTGTTCTAAAGGGTGATTTTTTAAAAGCTATAGGAAAGTTTTTCAAAAAAACACATCAAATTCAGAAAAATTCATGAAATCATTATTTGAATCGATAGTACTGACCATATAATTTAATGTTTTAAGATTATTTCATGCAAATGTTGACCTTGACTGCGCCTCAAATGGTCCATCCGCTTAGTCCAATTTTGGCATTTCCACGTTTTTGAGTAACAGAGGCCCAATAGCTGCGAACGGCGACGAATCGATAATTGATGGTCATCATTAACACTGGCCGATACAGCTGCGATATTTTCTTCTTCTTGTGGTGGTGGTTTAATGTCCAACAATGTAAATTTGGTGCGAAATTTAGTCACAATAGCCCGAATAGCCGCTTCAGTGGGTCGATTAAACTGACCATAAAATGGAAGCGCGCGATGAACTTTCTTAATAGAGCACGCATTTTAATAATAAAATTCAATAATTTGCAAGCGTTGTTCGTTTCTAAGACTATTCATGGTTAAATTATAGACCAAACTGAAGACGTTTGACAGTGAAACAAAACACGAAACGTGCGTCAGCTGTTTAAACCAGTGTTGCCAAAAAGATAATAGCTAAAAAACCACCCTTTAGTAGACATTTTTGAATTCTGTAAAAAAAGCAAAATTAGATAAGGACCCAAGGATTATTTTGAGATATTAACATTAAAAATTGGAAAATCGGATATATTTTAGAAATCGGCCCAAAGTTGACTACTTTTCGTATTTTTCGATTTTGAAGAAAATTAAAATTTTTATTTTTTTGTTTTTATATTTTTTTTAACATATTTCTACGTATTTGCTCATAATGCGAAGAAAAAACTTTAATTTTTTGTATTACAGATTTTCACGTTTTTCAGACTTTGAAAATAAAAAAAACGTAATTTCTTTTTTTGACTTTGTCGTTGTTTCTCACACATTTTAAGAGATTTTGCATTCAGATCTTTATACACTCCACGAGAGTATTATGGCTTTGTGCATTTGTTTGTAACACCCAAAAGGAAGAGAGATAGACCCATTGTTAATTATACCGATCGTCTTAGAATCACTTTTTGAAACGATTTAGCAATGTCCGTCTGTCTGTCCATCTATTCTTGTAATCAATGTCCAGGTCGCAATTGTAGCCAGAACCAAACGAAACTTTGCACAATGAAGTTTTTCGGGATAAAGACGAACGCTATTTAATTTGAAGAAAATCGGTTCAGATTTAGATATAATGGGGGCAATATCTAAATCTGAACGAATTTCACTCCCGATTTTACTCTTTTCACTCAAGATACCACATATTTTATCAGATCTTCTTCAAATCTTGCAAAATATCTTATATATCACACCCATGGTGAAAATAAGTCAGATCGGTTCAGATTTAGATATAGCCCCAATGCGAATTTCACTCCCGATTTGGCTCTTTTCTCTCTAGATACAACATATTTTAAGAGATTTTCTTCAAAATTGGCAAAACATAGTATATTTCAACTAGAAAAACCCCTTTACTATAGGTCAGATCGGTTCAGATTTATATATAGCTCCCATACAAATAGAAGTTGTGGTTTCTTAGCTTTATTATGACGCCAAAACTATGTTTGTGCCAAATATAGTTTGTTTGTAACAAATATTTTAAAAAATGCTTTTTGAACAAATGTCAGAATTTGAGCCAACACACATGCAAAAGCCTTTAACGAAATGTTTACATATTTAGAAAGGCTGAAGAGTTCCCCATTTTTGTAGGGTAAGTAGGGTTTGGGGTCCGGGAATTCCCGAATCGTTTTTCCCGGGAAAATTTTTTTAATTTCCCGTGAAAAATATTATATTATTTTGAGCAATAATTTAGATTTACTATATAAATTGGAAATTTTAGATATATTTCAAATTCATATATTTACATTACTGACAATAATAATGAGTATTTGTTTATTACTATAAACAAAACTTTTTAAATTCGCTAAGTAGCCATATTTGCGATACCCAGCTAGAAGAAGACAAACTTTTTGTGACGATATTTGCAGGATCATACCGACAATAATATGGCTAACATAATGTCAATACCTAACACCTCGTGCTATCTGGTTAAACTTTGAATTTCTTGTTTTCATAGAAGGATGTGAATAAATATGAACCAGTAGGAAATTGTTAAAATTAGGGATACAATAAAATTTTCACCTGGAAACTTTCAATTGAAATATAATAGGAACAGAAATATATTTTACGGTATTTTTAAATGATGATATTTTTTTATGAATTTATTTAATTAATATTATATTTTTTATATTGTTTTTACAGTTTAGGATATCTTCCCCTGTTTCTGTAAAATATTTCCGTCTCCAGACGAACGCATTTTCTAAATTTATTACGTCCTAACATTCTCCGTCATACGAGTTATATGTTTCCTTAATCATTTTTAAATTTTGAATCTAGTTTAGGTGTAAGTCACTTGTGCTTGTGATTAAAATGTCAAATTTTATGATGCCTTCAAATCTGACGATCTGAGTCTAGAGTAAAATATTTTTAAAATGAAAATAATCTGTAAAATATTTTGACAAAGCATTCATTTAATTTGTAATATGTTAGTATTTCAACCCATCAACGCCCAATGTATTAAATTTCTTTTCAATTATTTTCGTAATAACTACTGCAATAATAGAAAATATTTATTTTTAGATTAGTATTATATTGTTTTGTTCTTCTTGATCACTTGTGCCATATGTGGCCTCTTCGATTGGACTTACTAGCTTACAATTAAGAGACTTGATAAGGTGGCAATATTTTTATCCATTGGTTTTTCTTAAATGAATAATAAGCGGCTTTCTTGATAATTGAAAATAAATTGCAATCGAACGGGCCTATATTTTAATAAACAGGCATACATATTAAAATTTATAAAAAATGTATGAAAACCTTGGAATAGTTGTTAAAAAAGCACTCCAGTTACTAATTGTTGACATTTTAAACCATATAGGATATGCCTAAAATAAATTACCTTTTCCCGGGAAATGAAAAAAATCCGGGAAACTCCAAACCCTAAGGATATGTTTGTCTGCACGAAATTCAATTGAATGTTTGTTCTAATATTTTTATTTTACTGTAACAACTTTTTTCGCTGAAATTATCAGGTGCACTTTTTTCTGAGTATATGGAGTGATTTAGCAATCCCAAAAATCAAAACCGACTAAACAGTGTGACAATAAAATAGTTTCTTTCTTCTCATCCAAGAATACTAGAAGTTATTGGACAGTTTTCGCATTTTGCAGCGAATTTCTAAACTAAGAAAAAATTTTCTGTTATTAACAGCAGAGAATGTTTGCTTTTTCTGCTATTAAAGCAGTTTTTCTGCCATAGCAGCAGTTTATCTGCAATTTTGCGTCAGCATGCTAAAATTACTGCTGTTAATTTAAATACAAAAATAAGATACATAATGATACATTAGTTTAACAACCATTTCAAATTGTCCACTTAATTTATTCATGCTGTACTTTTGCTTCCAAGTCCTGCTCAAAATACAATTTATTCGATGTTGACTCGTATCAACCAACTATAACCTCCAATTGCAGCACTCTCTCTCTCTCTCCAAATGTGTAATTATGCACATTTATTATTTATTGTAAATTGTTAACAAATAGTAATTAAATAAATTAATATTAATATTGTGTCTTATAATAATGTTGACTGCATACAATTACACATTTTCCATTCGCCCCACATGAGTATGCAATAATTTACTCATATTGAGACCACACACATGTGGTGCATACTTTCAGGGGGGGGTAAACCAGGCATATTTGTGCAAGTATTTGTTGATGGTGCTGATGGTGCTGTTAGTGTTGCTGCTTGTCCGTAAGTTTACACCATATTTATTTGAATTTAGAAATGTATGTTTCGCATGTACGAAGGAATACATGCCGACATACTTGTACGTGCAGACGTACATTAATTAATGTGACAACATATTTGCAAGGTAATTAAAATATTAAATATTGCAAACGCTAAACAAATTATTTTTTTTTATATTTAAAATTTGGGAAAACGCCAGGTGATACCAGACTTCATTGCATGGAGTCATATAAATGAATATTATATACTGCTACAAAAAAAGAAGTAGAAACTCCTGGGAAATGCTACCATTTTTCTTGTAGTTATTGTCGAGTACAACATACACCTTTTTCTGAAATGTTCCAGGCACCCTCGAAATTTTGACCACACTTTCATAGACTTATAAGCCATTATCATAGACGATTTTCAGTTTCTCAGTCAAAATCAGAAAAAAAACAAGTAAGAAGGCGTTAAGTTCGGCCGGGCCGAATCTTATATACCCTCCACCACGGAGTGCATTCCACAGTATTACCAGCGGATTAAAGGAAATTTACGAAAATTGTGATATTTTTATGCACATTACTATATTTGTTTACTATTTCAAACTATAATGTATACTTATGCGCACTGTTTAAAATCGACTACTATATATAAATAAAATGCTGAAATTGTGAAAGTGAACATGCCTAAATATTAGGCGATTGTTAGTCGCCATTAGAAAGAAGCATTTTCAGATACAGACAAAATGATAAGAAAAGTCTAAATTTTAAAGATATCCCCATTCGCCTCATTCTCCGCCCAAATGTACAAATTTCGAAAAAACCTTTTTTTCGAGTCTTCATAGTCCGAATGAATACACCGAATTTCATGATTTCAACTTCAGCGGTTTGGTAGGTCCCTTTTTTATCTCTCTTTTTAATTATATCCCTTAAAAGTACGAATTTAGAAAAATCTCTCTATTTTACGTGTCTACGAATTATTGGGACGTACACACCGAATTTCATGATTCTAGCTGTTGTCGTATCATTGTTACCATATTTTATCCCTTCTTGTCCCATTTCGCCTGCTAAAACTCAGAGAGGAATGTACACACCGAATTCCATGATTCTATCAGCGGTCATTTTGTTGGTACCATTTTTATCCCCTTTTTCCAATTTTGCCCCCTCAAGAGTACGACTATATAAAATCTCTTTATTTTACGTATCTACACAATTAGAGGGAAGTACACACTGAATTTCATCATTCTATCTGTATTCGTTTAGTTGGTACTATTTTTATCCCCTGTAGCCATTGTATCCCTTGAAAGTACGAATTTGGAAAAAACGTTTTATTTTTCGTGTCTACGCAGTCAGAGAAATGTATACTGCGAATTTCATGATTCTAGCTGTCATTTGGTAGGAACTATTTTTATCCCCTTTTACCATTTGAACCCCAAAAAGTACGAATTTTGGAAAGTAATTTTATTTTACGTGTCTACGCAATCAGAGAAATGTATATATCGAATTTCACTATTCTAGGTGCAGCCGTTAGGTTGGTACTATTTTTATCCCTTTTGCCCCATTTAACCCCTTTAAAGTACGAATTTAGAAAAAATACTTTTATATTATTTATCTACTCTATTAGAGGAATGTACACGCCAAATTTCGTGTTTCTATCTGTTGTCGTTTGAAAGGTACCATTTTTATCCCTTTTTGTTCCATTTCGCCCCCTACAAATTAAATTCACCTATGATGGCCTTTTATGCTATAAAGGGAATGCACATTGCGAATATCAAGTAAATACAAGCTAATATGTTCAAAAAACAGGCTGAAATACTCTAAATATTAGGGGTATTTTCAGTCCTTGTGAGGGAAAAATTTTTCCCTCTGGGCCGATTTCGTCCACTTTCAATCCCAACCGATCTACAACCATAAGACACACTTAGGAAAAATTTGAACCTCCTAGCTCATTTCGTTCGGCCGCTATCGTTCTTTCAACAGACAGACAGACGGACAGACGGACATTGCTATATCGTCTTAGAATTTTACCACGACCCAGAATATATATACTTTATAGGGTCTCCGATGAATATTTCAAGGTGTTACAAACGGAATGACAAAGTGAATATACCCCCATCCTGGAGGTGGAGGGTATAAAAAGCTCTAATATCATTAATTGTCATGAAGTGACTCTATGGCGTATAAGTAATATTAATTAATGATAATATCACGCATACGTTACGTTGCCCGACCATTCCCTTCAATTGAAATTATATCATAAGATCAACATAATCGACCTGAAATGCTTCCAATAGCACTAATTTACAAACAATTTGTCAAATTTCTTTCTAATATTTTGGCTTCCCTATATAATCATACATACTTCTAACTTTTACCTTACATATGAACCCAAATCCAGTGGAACTCAAATTTAAGCCTGCAACTTTAAATTAATTTTAAGTTTAATACTATATGAAAATGCATGAAATGGGTGTTTACATCTATGTACGTTAGGATGGGTCACGAAAATAAATTGCAGCGGTCACCTCCCAGAAATGAAGATTGGATTGTTTAATGATGATCTGTAAAATATTTCGTCAAGCCATCTGTGAGCTTAACGCTCCTGAAAACACCTCTAAAAATCATGTTTTTCCGTGTTATTTTTGTATGTTGCAAAATTGGGAAAAGAATGAAGACAAAAAAATTACACCGAAAAAACAAGTTTTTAGGGTTATTTTCAGGAACGTTTAGCCCGCAGATGGCTTCATCTAGGAACGAAATTTTTTGCAAATCATCATTAAACAATCCAAACTTGGGGTGACTGGAACATGTTTATCCATTTGTATGAACGGCGACCCAGCCTATTGTACGTAAATCATGTCATTTCCAGTTACCTACAATGTACGTACATATTTATTTAAATATGTCGTTTTCATAATATGATTTTGCGTTTCCGTACTCGTACAGCTCCAAGGATTCCTACGAAGTCATAGAATTACTTCGTCTAAGTATAATATTGACAGTACCAATTTATTGGAGTAATAACTAGGGTTTGGGGTTTCCCGGACTTTTTTCATTTCCCGGGAAAACGGGAATGAAAAATTTCATTCCCGGGAATTCCCGGGAAAAATTTATTTATTTATAGGTATGTCCAATATGGTTTAAAATATCAACATTTAATAACTGGTGTGTTTATTTTCAATACTGTCATATTACAATTTAAAAACGAATGTTATTGTCAAAATGTTTTACAAATTATTTTTCATTTTACTTTACACATTTTCAAGATTATATTCGGAACATACAAATTTATATTGAGGAATGTAAATTCATATTAGGAACATATAAATTCATAATGGGTGATGTATAATAGGAACATGTTAATTCATAATGAGAAATATAAATTCATAATGAAAATTGTTAATTTAATTTAATTTACCATTTCATAATGAAATATACAAGATTGTAATCAGAAAATCCAAGTTCATAATCAGAAAAGGACATTTATATCGCATGTAGAAGTGACTGACACCTACAATAGATTCAAAATTATTTTATTAATTTAGAATATTCATTCGTCTGGAGACAAAAATATTTTTTAGAAACAGGGGGAATATTCTAAACTTTAAATAGAAACATAAAAAATTTATTTAATAAATTCATAAAAAATAAAAATATTGAAATAGTCCAGTCATTAATTCTTACAAATGGCCATTGAAATACACCGTTCTCTTGAAAGTTTCCAGGCGAACAATTTTTATTGTATTCCTATTTTTATACCATTTCTTTCTGGCTACATATGTAAAGTAAATTGTTCTTGAAGAATATGTTCACCTCGATTCTTCTAGGAAAACAAGTAAATTTACACTATGTAAGCCATAGTATTGTCGAAATGATATTTTTATTTCACAATAAGGATCCTGCAAATAGCCTCACAAAAAGTTTTTATTCCCCTAGCTGGGTTTCGCGTAAAAAAGTTTTGTTTGTAGTAATATAATATAAAAAAACTCAACAAATACTTATTATTGTCAGTAATGTAAATACATATATGAATTTGAAATACATCTAAAAATTCCAATTTATATAGTAACATTAAATTATTGATCAACATAATAAATAAATTATTTTTTTAATATTTCCCGTATTCCCGGGAAATTGAAATTTTTTTCCCGGGAATTCCCGTCCAAATTTTTCCAGGAATTCCCGGGAAAAACGATTCGGGAATTCCCGGACCCCAAACCCTAGTAATAACCAAAATAAACTTTAGCTGCAAGTATTTTAAATCTCTAGCATTGCTTCAAAAGTTTAAAAATCCAAATTTCAAAAATTACAACAGTCATTACAACTTTAGGATTATATCTCTAATTCACCAACTATGTGCTTACATAGTCCAGCATGTCCTTACTGCAGGGTTTCACACAATTTTTGACAAGCAAGCAAGCATACCAGCAAGAGTGAAGACATACAAGCGAAAGCTGAATGAAGTAAGGAAATGCGAATACACAAACGAACGTTATAAATTTTAGATACTTTTGAGATTAATCGATTCCTTGCAATAGACTAATCAATATTTATGTCATATTTCTAAAGGGTACATGTAAAATCGTGAAATGGACCAAAATTTCCCAGATTTCTCATTATTTTTTTATATTACTGACTACCTTCTCTTAGTCACTCTAAAAAGTCGAAAAATAAAATTAGTTTTTTTTTCAAAATCCGAAAAATGTGAGAATGTGCAACACGAGAAAAAATATCTTCTATCTGTACATGTTGAACAAATACGGTGACGATGAACGTTGGTGCTACAGTCCTGAGTGGGTCCGGACATCATTCATTTTGTTTTATTTTTCCATTCTGATCTATTCAACACTGTCGTCCTCCAGTCGACGACATTGGCTTCTCTGCAGTCCTCGTCTACGTTATTCGAACATCTTGCTTTTTGTTCACCCTACGGCTCCTGTCGCATAACGTTTGGCATTTAGTAGAAACAATGGTTTAGGAATAGTCTTCAAAAATTTGGGAAAACACATTTTTCGAAAATCTATTTTTGATGGCACAAAAAAAAACAATGTTCATATGTAAAAAATCTATGTGTAAATATAGAAGTTATGATACTCTTTGTAGTCGCAAAAGATTTTTTAAATCATATTTTTATTATTTTTTATTTTTCGTTAAATAGCGCGAATAATTACTTTACAAATTATATAACAAAATATTTTATTTTATTTTGTAAAATCTGGCATCTTTAAAGAAAATCTATGGATAAATGTTAAAGTTGTGGTCCTTCTTGTAGAAGTAAAGGTTGTATTCACTCAACTTAAGCAAAAACTTCGTAAAAATGGCACACGATTTTTTAAAATTCCCTTACTTCTACATAAGTGTCTTAAATTCTACATTTATGTCTTGTTTTCTTTCTTAATATGTAAGCTATTACAAAATATTTAAACAAAAATTTAAAAACATGTTGTATTAAAAAAAATTCTTTTGCGTCTACAAAGAGTATCATAACTTCGAAATTTATCCATAGATTTTTACATATGAACATTGTTTTTTGGTTAGAATATCAGTTCTTATAAATTACATAAATTATAAATTAAAAAAAATACTTTTCCGACTTTTTTCTATTCTTTATAAATTTTTTGTGCAAGCAAAAATAATTTTTTTTTCGAAAAAAAATAAAATATTTTTCCCCCAGATATTTGGAGGTTGTTTCTATACCTTTGTTTCTATGTGAAATTGACATAGTAAACATCATAATTACCTTAATAGTGTAATTTTTAATTTCGACAGCAATCACGTTTATAATTGAGCAAAACCATCATGAAACTTATGTAGCATCTTAACTATTAGTAAAAATTATTTTACATAAATCGAAGGTATATTTTTTGTGTATCAAATAGAAAATTAAAAAAAATAGATTTGACAATTTCCTGCATAACTAGAAGAAATTTGCTTGAAATTAGAATAATACAAGTAAGAAAACGTCAGTCGCCTAAACCTACTTATAAAGGGTGGTTAAATTGTAAGGGCCGATGTTGAATGTGAACCACACCTAAACATCAAGTTTTTTTCTGCATTTCATTTGACATTCTCAACTCACTCAATTTGAACCATGGAAAGATACACAATCGAGCAACGCGTTAAAGTTTTTCAGGCTTATTATGAAAATGGGCGTTCAATCGAAATGCATATCGTGCATTTTCGAAGAAAATCATCTTCAGTGATGAGGCACATTTTCACATCAGTGGATTTGTCAAGTTAGTACTATTTTTATCCCCTGTAGCCATTGTATCCCTTGAATGTACGAACTTGGAAAAAACGTTTTATTTTTCGTGTCTACGCAGTCAGAGGAATGTATACTCCAAATTTCATGATTATAGCTGCTGTCATTTGGAAGGTACTATTTTTATCCCCTTTTTCCATTTGAACCCCAAAAAGTACGAATTTTGGAAAGTTCTTTTATTTTACGTGTCTACGCAATCAGAGGAATGTATATATCGAATTTCATTATTCTAGGTGCAGCCGTTAGGTTGGTACTATTTTTATTCCTCTATCCCCATTTAACCCCTTAAAAGTACGAATTTAGAAAAAATACTTTTATATTATGTATCTAGTCTATTAGAGGAATGTACACGCCAAATTTCGTGTTTCTATCTGTTGTCGTTTGATAGGTACCATTTTTATCCCTCACTCTATGGTGCCCTTTTATGCTATAAAGGGAATGCGCATTGCAAATATCAAGTAAATAAAGCTAATATGTTCAAAAAACATGCTGAAATACTCTAAATATTAGGGGTATTTCAGTCCTTGTGAGGGAACGATTTCGTCCACTTTCAATCCCAACCGATCTACAACCATAAGACACATTTAGGAAAAATTTGAACCTCCTAGCTCATTTCGTTCGGCCGCTATCGTGCTTTCAACAGACAGACAGACGGACATGGCTATATCGTCTTAGAATTTTACCACGACCCAGAATATATATACTTTATGGGGTCTCCGATGAATATTTGAAGGTGTTACAAACGGAATGACAATGTGAATATACCCCCATCCTGGAGGTGGAGGGTATAAAAACATTATCAAATACCAAAATATAGCTGATTCCGATTATCCGCGTGGAAGTTACATGGGTTTTAATTTAACATTGTAATATGGGCTATTTGTGTGGGTGGTACCAGAAGGGGAGTGGCAATTTCGCCCATCTTCGAATTTAAACAAAGTTTGGGAAAAATATTACGATGTGCAAAGTTTGAATGGATTCTTTAACTCCTTTCGATAGTTATCGTGTACATCAGCCAGCCAGACGGAAGGACGGACGGACATGGCTCAAACAACTTAAAAAGTTATGAAACGGATTTGGTCCAAACATACTTAAGGTCACTCCTTCAATGCGTTACACTTTTTTCTGTCCCAAATGATATACTCTGTAGAGTAAGGGTATAAATATATTAGTATCTCATACCACAAAAAAGTTTTTTTTTAAATTAGCTTATGACAAAAATTCTTTATTTTCGATGCACTCTAGTGTCTAAAATTCTATGGTGCATAAGTAATATTATTTAATGATAATATCATTAATTGACATGGAATGACTATATGGCGTATAAGTAATCCTAATTAAGAATAATATCACTCATACGTTACGTTACTCGACCGTTCAATTGAATTTATATTAAAATCAACATAATCGATCTAAAATGCTTTCAATAACACTAATTTACAAACAATTTGTCAAAGAGCTGTTAATATCATTTTCCGATGTATCTTGGCTTCCATACTCTCAACAACAAACCAAGCTAGTCAGATCAAAAACGTTTGACATGGAGTGATTCTATGGTGTATAAGTAATATTATTTAATGATAATATCATTAATTGACATGGAATGACTATATGGCGTATAAGTAATCCTAATTAAGAATAATATCACGTTACGTTACCCGACCGTTAAGTTCCATTGAAATTATATTAAAATCAACATAATCTATCTAAAATGCTTTCAATAACACTAATTTACAAACAATTTGTCAAAGAGCTGTTAATAACATTTTCCGATGTATTTTGGCTTCCATACTCTCAACTTTTGCCAACTTTCACATCAACCCGAATCCCATGGAATTCAATTTGAAGAATGTAACTTTAAATCAAGTTTATGTTAATACTCTATAAATATACGTTAAATTGGAGTTTACACCTGTTTACGTACATATATTTATTTAAATCAAGTCATTTCCATGATATGATTTTGCCTTTTCGTACTCGTACAGTTGTAACAATAGTTAACGATGCCATAGAATTACTTCGTATAAGTATAATATTGACAATACCAATTTATTGTAGTAACAACCAAGAGAAACTTTAGCTGCAAATATTTTAAATCTCTAGGCGAATGCATCGCATTGCTTCAGAAGTTTAAAAATCCAAATTTCAAAAATTACAACAGTCATTTAACTTTAACTCTCTAATTCACTAACTATGTGCTTACATAGTCTAACATGTCCTTATTGCAGGATTTCACACAATTTTGACAAGCAAGCAACTTAGCATGAGTGAAGGCATACAAGTGAAAGACAAATGAAGTAAGGAAGTACGAATACACAAACGAGAGTAATCACTGCATTTACTAGTGTTGCAAATTGTGGATAGTTTTGATATTAATCGATTCCTTACAATTGACTAGTCAATATTTACATCATACTTCTGAAGGTTGCGTGTGTAAAATCGTCCACTGGAGTGTAATGGATCACAACATGGTCAAAATTTCACTCATATCGTCTTCACGACGACTAAATCAATTTAAAATTTGAATCGGCTATAAAAAAGTATTGATTATTTTTTTAAATTTCTGGTTTTATTGGAAAGGTTGAACTTTTGTCATTTAATAATGGAATACAATATCATTCAAATGACTACCAGGACTGGCTCGACAGTACCTCATCCGATCAACCCTATTTTTCAGTACATGGTCCAATAATGCCGCCAGCCCAAAATCCACACCAAACAGTAACTCGTTGTGGATGGATTGGCTTCTCAATAATCACGTGTGTGTTCTCTGAACCCCATATGCCGGAATTTTGCTTACATAGCAACCGAGATGAAAATGAGCTTCTCTTCTCGAAATTTTTTCACATAAATTTCTTACAGTTAAAGACTCACTGCTTTGTAAGTAAGTTTTTAATATTTCCCAAATTTGTTCGAGCGTATATCGTCCAATTTTGCAAATGACAATAAAATAAAATAAAAAAATGAATTTTATTCTACCTTTCAAAGTCAAAGTAATCGGTAGTTCAAATTTAAAATTTAAAAAATCGTCCACTCTATACTTTCACTTCTTCGTATGCTCTACCTGGACAATTTTTATACCCTCCACTTCCAGGATGGGGGTATACTAACTTTGTCATTCCGTTTGTAACACTTTCAAATATCCACCTGAGACCCTATTAAGTATATATATTCTTGATCGTCATAAAATTCTAAGGCGGTCTAGCCATGTCCGCCCCTCAGTCTGTTGAAAGCACAATAGCATCTAAACGAAAGAAGCTAAGACGTCCAATTTTTCCATAAATGCGTCTTATAGTCGTAGATCGGTTGGGATTGAAACTGGGCGAAATTGGCATAAAGGAAAAAATTTCCCCTCACAAGGACTAAAAAATACCCATAATAACCCCTAATATTTTAGAGTATTTAAGCATATTTTCTCAATATGTCTACTTGCACCTAAAAGTGATTTTTATTCTTAGGGGGTGAAATGGGGCAAAAAGGGATAAAAATGGTACCTATTATACGACAGCAGCTAGAAACACGAAAATCGGTTTGTACATTCCTCTAATTGAGTAGATACATAATATAAAAGTATTTTTTCCAAATTGATACGTAACACGGTAAAATGAGAATAGAGGTTTAAAAATGGTACCAACTAAACGGCTGCACCTAGAAAAATGAAATTCGATGTATACATTCCTCTGATTGCGTAGACGCGTAAAATAAACGGATTTTTCGAAATTTGTACTTTTTGGGATTAAATTGGAAAATGGGGATAAAAATAGTAACAATCAAATGGCAGCAGCTAGAGTCATGAAATTCGGAGTATACATTCCTCTGATTGCGTAGACTTCAAAAATAAAACAGTTTTTTTTCAAATTCGTACTTTCAAGGGATACAATGGGTACAGAGGGATACAAATGGTACCAACTAAACGACTACAGCTAGAATGATGAAATTCGGTGTGTTCATCCCTCTAATTGCGTAGACACGTAAAATAAAAAGATTTTACAATTTAGGAGGTAAAAAAGGGGATACAAATCGTACCAACCAAATGGCCGCAGCTAGATTCATGGAATTCGGTGTATACATTCCTCTGACTGCATAGACACTCAAAATAAAAAGATTTTTTCAAATTCGTACTTTTTACTTTCACGGAAAACATTGGTTGAATCATGATGTTAGGTTATTTTGCACTAAGTACGTGAGATAATAATTAATTAATAATTTTCAAAATTTGTACTTTTGGAATTAAAATAGAATGGAAATACAACCAAATGAATCACCCACTATCTACCAATATTTATGGTATTTAAGCTTTTTGAAAATATAAGTATAAGAATATTTATTTTTTGAATTGACTTGAAGTAGTATTTCGATATATATAGTTTAAACGTATTAGTAGCTTTGTCTTATAATAATAATATAATAAAAAAATATATTTATTCATAAAATTATTTTTTTCAATATTTGTTTTTGTTTTGGTTTGACTAAATTAAAAAAATATATTTTCGTGTAGTAATACTGCACTTTTAAGAAAATCGACGTCCCGGCCGAACTTAACGACGTTTTTACTCGTTTAAATTAATTTTTGATTACAGGGCCGAAAGTATTTGTTGTGAGCCGAAAGTTGAGCATTAAGTGTCCCCAAAAAAAAGAAAACAAACTGTATCTAGTAACCGATGCTTTCCAACAATTACTCTCCATTCTATCCTCGTTGTATTAACCAAAAAGTGGGTTAGTACTCATAGATAACACCCATGTGTTATGTATGCAACCATCATTACTTATCATTTTCCAACATTTCATTACATGACATGGCATATGATTTACATCAACACAATCACTTGCACGGACAGATGGACATTCCCAAAATTGATGTTTTGCATCTTCGAATCGAATTCGACAACAAGCGGTCTTCGTCAGCAATTTTTGCTAATAAAGCATAATTGCGGATGCAGAATTGCCAGGAACCGACTGTGGCGAACAATCACAGAGTTAATCGCACATAAGTAGATGCAACCCAATGCATATCATCAGTGTAGTGGAAGAACTGACTAAGTCAATTTTCAATTCAAAATTGAGTGATGTTTATGAAGATTTGTTTTAATTTTGGAATTCGATATAAAATTCCATTCATGAAGGGGGTAGGAAAGAGGATACCTACGCATTTGTCGATTATGCAACTGTGGTATAACATTTTTAATTTGAACTACAATTGGGAAATATTAAAAACTTACTTCCAAAGTAGTGTGTAAAAGGCAGTTTAGAATTTTTCATTTTTATTTGTAAAATAATTGAATTTATGACTTTGAATTAATCTGTACATTTTATTTAATTTTATTTAATATAACTATAGTAATTATCTGAATTCGACTGTAAGTTATATTCTAATACAACTTTGTATATTGTACTAAATGTAAATACAGTAGTTTCCCGGTTTAACGAACATTCGATTTAACGAATTTCGCATTTAACGAACAAGCAAATTGTTTCCATTGAGTACCTTATATAACGAACAAAAAATATTTTTTGTACTCGGTTTAACGAATATTAAAGAAATATTCAAATTAAAAAGGGTGGTTGTAATGTAAAAGGAAAACAGTTATGTATGTTTCACCGAATTTTGTTGTTTTTGCTATTGTATTGTGATCAGTCATAGTTCAAACACATGATCTGGAGAGCTTGTTAGTTTATTTTGTTATGTCAAAGTGCAAACACGTGAACTGAAGAACTTTTTAGTTTCTTTGTTATGCTCTTATAAATTATAAAAATGAGATCTAGAAAAAGACTTATGCTAAGTGATAAGTTAAAAATTTTAAATTAAAACCGTCCACCGTTTGCACAATTATAAAATCCAAAGAAAAACTTGTGAAAAATGCGGAAAAGACACGTTATGGATTTGTAAAACAAAGAACAATAAAGCATGGAGAGTTTCCAGAAATGGAGGAAAAACTTTTTGCCTGGTTTCGACGACAGCGAAATTCGCACATCCCCATAACTTCTGAAATTTTACAACATGAACCCAAGGAAATTCCCAAAAAAATATATGGCGGTAGTTTCAATGCAAGTCGTGGGTGGTTGACACGCTTTAAAAAGAGATTCGGAATTCGGCTCCTGAAACAATGTGGAGAGAAATTATCGTCCAACATGGAAGTTGTAGAACCATTCAAAAAGAAATTTCAAGAAATTATTTTGGAAAATAATTTGCCCAAAAATGTCATTTTCAACGCTGACGAGACCGGTCTGTTTTGGAAAGCTTTACCCGATTAGACGTATGTACCCTCAGGGGAAAGAACGGCACCAGGTAGAAAACTTTCTAAAGAAAGAATAACCGTCCTACTATGCAGCAATGCTAGTGGAACAAGAAAGTCAAACCTCTGTTGATCGGAAAATCTCAAAATCCTCGAGCTTTTCGAAATAAAAGCCTTTCAGTTGATTATACACATTCAAAAAATGCATGGATGACTTGTTTCATATTCAAAAATTGTTTTTTTTTATAAGTTTGTTCCACAGGTAAGTTTTGGTTGTAATAATGTCATAAACTTCTTGATCTTACATTAATTTAATTTATAGGTGGAAAGTTTCCTTGTCGAAAACCACTTGCCGTTAAATGCCGTATTGCTTCTGGATAATGCCCCTTCACATCCTCCGGCAGAAGAGCTGGTTAAAAAAACAGCTTCTGGAAATTTGGGTAATTGACATGCCCCCATGTACCACCCCTGATTCAGCCTATGGACCAGAATGCCATTCGTTTACTTAAACTTCTCTATCGAAACAGTACTTTATCAAGACTGTTAGCAAATGAGGAAAAACACGTTATAGCATTTTTAAGAAATACAACCTCTATGATGCCGTGGCAGCATTAGCCTTAACGTGGAAATCCGTCTTCCAAACATCGTTGGCGAAATGCTGGAACAAACTTCTCAAGGATTATGATCACTTCGATGAAGAGAACGACCTACCCTTAGCATCGTTATTGAACCAAGATGAAGATACTATAGCCACTGAGAATGGAGTCATATTGAAAAACTCTATTTTTTCCTAATGTAAGAAGCTCAAAATTGTCTGATCTTTTTACCTCTTTAATTCACATAAATTGTTTTATTTCATTTCCAGATTGAATTCACAACTAATGACATAAATGGGTGGCTTGAGCAAACACCTTTATCTGAAAATGAAGAAGATAATGATGATACTCACGAAGATGACATTGAAATCTTGGAACCTAAAATTAAACACGATGATGCAGTCAACAACTTTGAAATTTGTATTAGATGGGCTCAGCAAAACAATATCGATTCTATAAATTTAATTCTATTACGAGAACTTCAAGAAGAAGCAAAAATTAAAATCAAAAACAAAATCAAATTAACATGCCAATGAAACAAACTTTGATTAATCAAGTTTTTTAAGTTATTGTATGAACTATTTTTTGTTACATAAAAAACGTATGATCTCTATAAATTCTGCAAATCATAATATTGAACTACTTAATGATTTGCATAAAGATCTTAATATTAAATCAAATGAATTGTTCCTTTAAAATATATTTATATGGCTGAATATTATAGCTTTAATAAAATAATACTCCGTAATATATATTTTGAGTATATTTAGTAGTTTTATTTACAAAAAAAAAACACCAAATATTTGTACTGCATTTAACGAACGTTTCGATTTAACGAATAGGGCCTGACAATATATAATATTCGTTAAATCAGGAAACCACTGTACTATTTTTGTGAAGTAATCTGTCAATTAGTTCACACTTATACTTTATATACGTTCATATTGTACTAAAACCCGAGCCTTCGTCGATGATATCGATCTTTTTTTCATCATCCGAACTCTAACAACTTTACTCTACATTTCATAACACCAATAAATAATGTAAGTGATCTCTAATCGGCTTTTATTCATCATAATTAGTGCCAGACTTTCCTCGTTGAATTACTCTATAATTCATCGCTGAAAATATTTTACTAATACCATTACTAATACCTTTCTAATACCATGGAACATATGGAATCAAAGGTATAAACGAGACTATCTCCATAATCTCAAATTTGAATATTCAATATTCGTAAAACTTTTAACACAACTCCACACAGGTTCATTAGAACCATCAGCGGAGTTATAAATCAATGTACCTTAATCATTTGAATTTGTAATGATTTAAAGTCAAAAGTTGAACATCTCCACAACTTTGAACATAGTGAGTCTTTAGCGCAAACTGTAAGAAATTTACGTTGAAAATTTTCGAGAAGATATCGGCCATCAGTTCAGCCTTCATGAAGCTCATTTTCATCTCGGTGACTATGTCAATAAGCAAAATTGCAGCATATGGGATTCAAAGAACCAACACTTGACTATCGAGAAGCCAATGCATCCGCAACGAGTCACTGTTTGGTGTTGATTTTGGGCTGTACTGAAAAAATTGGTTGATCGGATGAGGTACTACCGAGCCAGTCGTGGTAGTCATATGAATGCTATTGTATTCCATTATTGAATGACAAAGTTCAACCTTTACAATAAAACTATAAATTTGAAAAAATAATCAGTACGTTTTTATAGCCGATTCTCATTTAAATCCTTTTAAATGGCCCACAGCTACAAAATGAATCAGCTGTCTTCTGGGAAAAATCTGGTCTAGCAAGTTTTACTTAAAGTTATTCTTAAATATCGGGCACATGTATCTCAGTATTATTCGCTACACATCTCTTTTATTTAATAGTCAGCTGAGGACCATAATTTCTCCAAAGAAATGTTCCCTCCAAAGAAACAATATATTTCTCCCATAGAAAACAATTCTTTAGGCTATTTTGTCATTCAGTAAGAAAAACTTCCTATAAATAGGTCTATCGTTGCTGCCTAAAGCAATCGGACATGAGCCGATTATTTTTATACTTCCCTCGTTCATAGATATGGCAGAATGAATGTCTTGTTCGAGACACAACATAACAATAACAAGAGATTACGTGGAAAGTGTATTGGATTTTTTCCTTCCTATATATGTATGCATTCATGCAAGTACTCGTACATTAGAGTGTCTCAACAACGAAGGTAGCAACAAGTCACATATGATCATCTCAATTAACTATCAAACAGATGAACTCAAAAACACATTGTGTATTCCTGTGGACCTAGGTCAAAGGGAGCAGACGTTAGTTTGAGAATTAATTGTCCAAATAAATATTGTTTTTTGAGATTTTGTCATATTCTAGCGATCCGGTTGATGGAGTTATTATTGATTCTTCTGATTCTTTTGGTTTGTCGACATGAAGTTCTCTTTCCAAAATATATATACTTATTATATATATCTTAATGAAGGTAGGAAAGAACTATCAAAGATAAAGTTTGTTGAAATACAAGTAAATAATATATGGAAATCTTACCGTTAAAATTAATTTATCGCCTTAAAAGCCACATTTTCATTAAATCTTAATGAAATTTGGCACATATTTTTATTTTGTACTCTAACAAAAATTGGACAGCCTTCATACATATATGTATTCCATTGTATGTGGCGTTTTTACTGCGGAAGGTCACTCTTATTATAAGTATGAAGCAGAAAAATACACATTTTATAAAAAAAGTTATACCATTTTGAAAAGGTCAGAACAAGGGCTTTAATAATATCTAACAGGCAATAATAAAGGGTATTCCTATTTGAACTTCATTACACGCAAAACTAAAAATGTATTTTTTACAAAACCCAATTCATATTGTTCATTGCGTAAAATCTATAAAACTTGAGATATCGTAACGAATATTTTGGCATTATGTTGAAAAAATGCCTCGGAAAATAATCTATTACCAGCTATTACCAGAATTTTTGATAATATAATTTATTGGGATATTCCGATCGCCAGTATATAAATTACTAACAGTGCTAGCAACCAAATTTCACGATTCTAGCTGTAATACTTTAGTTGGTACCATTTTTATCCATTTTTGTACCGCTCACTCCGTCTACGTGGTCGGAGAAATGTACATGCCAAATTTCAGGATTATAGCTACAATACTTTAGTTGGTACCATATTTATACCCTTTTTGTCCCGCTCACTCCTTTTAAGTACAAATTTCGAAAAATCCATTTAGAGTGCGCATCTGCGTTGTCAGAGGAATTTATACACCAAATTTCACGACAATAGCTGCAATACTTCAATTGGTACCATTTGTATCCCTTTTTATCCCGCGCGTAAAAGTACAAATTTCGAACAATTACATATCAAATTTCACGATTCTAGTTGCAATACTTTAGTTGGCACCATTTTTTATCCCTTTTTGTGCCGTTCACCCCTTAAAAGTACAAAAATGCATTTAAATTGCGCTTCTATAAAGTGAGAGGAATTTACATACCAAATTTCACGATTCTAGCTATAATAATTTAGTTGGTACCATTATTATCCCTTTTTGTCCCGCTCACACCTTATATGAATAAAATTCCAAAAAAAAATCCATTTTGATGGCGGTTCTACATGGTCGAGAAATTCAAGGAATAAATTCCACGATTCTAGCTGTAAAACTAAAATTGGTTCCATTTTAATCCCTTTTGTCCCAAATTTCGAAAAATCAATTTAAATTTGAGATTTTACTTTGTCAGAGGAATTTTCACACCAAATTCCACGACTCTAGCTGCAATACTTTAGTTGGTATCATTTGTATCCCTTTTGGTCCCGATCGCCTCTTAAAAGTATAAATTTTGGAAAAATCAATTTAAATTTTAGATTTTACGTTGTCAGAGGAATTTACACACCATATTCCCGACTATAGCTGCAATACTTTAGTTGGTACCATTTTTATCTCTTTTGGTCCCGCTCACCCCTTATAAGTACAAACTATGAAAAATCAAATTTTACTGCGCTTCTACATGGTCAGAGGAATTTACATACCAAATTTCACGATTCTACCTACAATACTTTAATTGGTACCATTTTTATCCCCTTTTGTGCCGCTCTCCCCTTGTAAGTACAAATTTTGAAAAATCCATTTAGATTTGTGCCTCTACGTTGTCAGAGGAATTTACATACCAAATTCCACGACAATAGCTGCAATACTTTAGTTAGTACCATTTGTATCCCTTTTTGTCCCGATCGCCCCTTAAAAGTATAAATTTTGGAAAAATCTATTTAATTTTAGATTTTACTTTGTGAGAGGAATTTACACATCAAATTCCAAGACTATAGCTGCAATACTTTAGTTGGTACCATTTTTATCCCTTTTGGGATAAAAAGTACAAATTTCGAAAAATCAAATTTTACTGCGCTTCTACATGGCCAGAGGAATTTACATATCAATTTTCACGATTCTAGCTGTAATACTTTAGTTGGTACCATTTTCTTATCCCTTTTTGTGCCGTTCAACCCTTAAAGGTACAAGAAACAGATATAGATAACAGCTTTAATAGGTAGGTAAGGGGCGTGGCAAACTCCATCATATTTTGTACGCTTAACGAGATTATAAAAGCTTTACATTATACCAAAATATAGTTCATTCCGAATATCAGTGTGGAAGTTACATTAGTTTTAATTTAACATAGAAATATGAGAATATATGTACCAGAAGGTACCCATCTTCGAACTTAAACTAAGTTTGGGAAAAATATTACTATGTACAAAGTTTTAACAGGTTCCTTAGCATCCTTTGAATTGGACGGACGGACAGACGTACGTATTTTTTAAACTGTGTCTTCAAAGAGAACCATTACTTCTACATTTATCCATAGATCTTTTACATACTGTTTACATTGTTTGTAATGTACATTGTTTTCTTCGTTAGAATATTAGCCTATTTTTATAGATATTTTTCGTATTAGGGTCAATTTCTTCTCAATTCTTTGTAGGCTGTTCGAAAACCACTGTCTCTGTTTGAAATTTTATACCTTTAATTGATCATATCGGACTATTGCTTCCAATATGAGAATAGAAATATTACAGGTGCCTCGATGAAAATTTGAATTTTAGTAACTTAAAAAAAAATGTTGTCTTTGATGCACTCTAATACACACAAGCTAGCATCCACTCGAATACATGTGAATTTCCATTTCTAACATGTGTTTGTCGAAGTGATTGTAGAAGGATGTGTATGAGGATATGGATGGAGTATGTTGTGTGTTTAGCTCTCAACATACTTGGAAGTATGCAAGATGTTGCATAAATTGATATAGTCTCTACACACGCATACACTTGCGCACACTGTGCACTCCACTACATGTACGGTTATCGCACTTATGCTAACACACACTCACGCACATATACCATCATGCAGAGCAAAACTATTTAGTTTGATTCCTAATAACTGGTGCCTTAATCAAATAGGTTTTGGTCATTTCAGAAACAGCACTCGCCCAAAGGCGCCATCATCCATGGGAACGATAGAACTTATGGGGTTGTGGTCAGTGCACTAAGATGTGTCACTTCACACACTATACCATATAGGACGTGGGTAGTAAATTATGTAAATTAAATTCGGTGTGTGCCTTGCACTTACTATGCAGACGAGCTACAAAAAGGGATTTTTCGAAATATGCACTTTTAAAGGAGGAAAGAGACAAAAAGGGATAAAAATCGTACGAATTAAGTCATGCAGCTATATACGTGAAAATCGATATTTACATTTCTCTGACAACGTAGACTTGCAAAATAAATGAATTTTTCGAAATTTGTACTTTTAAGGGGCGAGCGGCCCAAAAAGGGATAAAAATGGTACCAACTAAAGTATTACAGCTAGATTCGTGAAATTTGCTATGGAAATTCCTCTCACCACATAGAAGTGTAATATAAATGCATTTTTGTACTTTTATGGGATGAGCGATACAAAAAGGGATAAAAATGGTACCAACTAAATTATTGCAGCTAGAATCGCGAAATTTTATATGTAAATTCCACTGACCATGTAGAAGCACAGCAATATTGGATTTTTCGAAATTCGTATTTTTAAGGGGTGAGCGACACAAAAGGGATAAAAATGGTACCAACTAAATTATAGCAGCTAGAATCGTGAAATATGATATGGACATTTCCATGATGTCGAAAGTGACCATTGTACACATTTAAAGTGTCAAAAAAGTCAAAATATAACGGTTTTTTCTGTTGGCCATATGCTTAACTTATAGCTCTTAATTAACTGTATAATTGGTGCTAATGTGGATTTTGGGTAATTTTTCGTTTTCAAGATTTTTTCAAAATTTTGTTTTTCTATTTATTTTTTCGAAATTTTAGCTGATCTTCTTCCAACTTTCTCATCGCTGTTTTCAGCTCTCTTTACTTTTTTCGCCTCCGTTTTTGCTAATATATAAATTACAAAAGTATTTTTTTTACAAAAATAAATTATTGAAGTAAGATTTTTTTTTAAATTTTTAATTTTCACACTTAAGATGTCGCACGTGACCAACTTTAATGAAGGACCAAGGTCACAAATTTTCTCATTTTCCAGTAATGTTTATTTTTATTTAAATTGTATAAAAATCTCTGTTTGTACTCAAAATTTTATGATCTTTCTGCATGCACTTTGGACACAGTAGCAACAAATGTTGTTTTTCCATGTCGAACGTGACATTGAAATATGTGATAATGCAAAGCCAAAAGATACAGTTAATAGCAGTCGTATAACTTCGTATCCTTTCTTTTCTGACTCTCTGTACTTCCTGAAAGATTTTATACAGCAAAAGTCAAAGTGTAATGCCTCTATTTAAGAACTTTTATGGAAACAAAATATGCAAGAGAAATATTCTGAGGAGTAAAGTTGCACTCGGGCGACTTTGCATTCAAATATCTCAAGGTAGGATATGAATTAAAGTAAAATTTGTTTACATAAGTTAAATTTGATTATTTCTCTATGTAAATATAATGAAACAAAGCGTTTAAATGAACTTTTATTTTTTGGTCTTGGTGGACCTTTCTGCGGAAATGCCCATATGTAAATTCCTCTGACCACATAGAAGCGCAATATAAATGAATTTTTGTACTTTTAAGGAATGAGATACACAAAAAGGGATACAAATGGTACCAACTAAAGTATAATAGGTAGAATTGTAAAATTCGGCGTGTACATTCCTCCGACCAGGTAGACGGACAATATAAATTGATTTTTTGGAGTTTGTACTTTAAAGGACTGAGCGGGACAAAAAGGGATGAAAATGGTACCAGCTAAAGTATTACAGCTAGAAAGCCCCTTAAATGAGTTTTCTAGCAGGTCAATTATCCCGAAAACACCACCCGACTTGAAAAAAGGTGGTTTGAGGTCAATAATATCGATGCTATTTAATGATTCGGGCAGACACCACATCTCAATATAATCAAAAAATTTAAGTGTGATGAATAAAATGAGATTTCACTAGCAATACTGAAAGACAATAACGATATTTGACACGAGGCATGGTCAAAAATACCGCATGAAAGCTGCAAAATACTAGTTGACTCCGAGAATCGACGTTATGTAGCAATTTTAAGCAATAAAGTCAGTACAACTAAATGTTAAATTCAAGAAAATATCGTTATTTAAGTAAATATTCAAAGAAGTTTTCAATTAAAGTGAATTGAAACAAAATATTTTTAGTTTTTATTAGCGCTGCTATTCTTTTGACTGTTCTCATTTTTGACATAAATGGTTCTAATGGCTTAATCTCAAAATTAAAAAAACTTAATTTTTTATTTAAAGCCATATTAAGAATGGCACAATACCACCTTGAAATCAGCGTAAAAACTTTTAGGATATTCGAAGTAAAACTGATATTTTTCTTTGTCGACATTTTTTATCTCGTCGCTGCTATTTTTTGACTGCAGCTGTATAGCTTATTTAAGAAAACTTAAGAGATATGTGTGTTTTGTCCAGAAAACAATGTCTTTAATGTTTTTGCACATTATTTTGTTTGGTAACCGTACCACTTATAAAATTGTTTAAATAACACATTTAATAAGGAGTAAAACGACGCTTTGCCGTTATTAATTGACTGAGTTATTGAAGTTTTTATTCATACTCATTATTTTACCAATTGAAGTCACACTTAAAACAATATATAAGAATGCTTCTGTTGTAAAGTAAATTGATCTCATATACAAATAATGTTATTTTTCTACTTTTTTATAAATAATATGGCTGTTTTTCTTTAAGACTGGATAACTATGCTGCGATAACAAAAATCTAAATAAAATGTTAAATTTCACTCAAAATAAAAAATTCTTTTTTAAAATTGTAGCCAAAAGCAATATCAATGTGTGTGTGAAAAGAAATTTTGAAAAAATAATTTTGTGTTAAAAATGTATGACTTAGCCTGGATAATTAATTATGCAGTGAAAGTCAAAATGAAGGATATCGAGGCTAAGTCCAATAAAGTCGACACAAAATATTTTTTGAAAATTTCTTTTGATACATATATTTATATTGTAGTTGACGACAATGTTAAGAAATATTTTTTTATTTTTAACGAAAAATTAATTTTTTATTAAAGTTTTTGTTTAAAGAAAAACAGCCCTTATATGTTTTATACACATACTTAAGTTTTATATTTAAAGCCAACTCGACCCAACAATTTCTTTGAGACGCTGTGGCAAAATAACTTATTGGAAATATTATTTATGAATAAAAACTAAATAAATAAAAAAAGTCCAATATAAATACTTTTTTTGAAGCACAGTGTAATGAACAGGCCCGTTTAAAACTTTAATGGAATAAAACTTTTTGCGATAATTGGAAATTTACACAATTAATAGCTTCTGGTGTAATAAGTTAGTTGGAATTTGCAACCACAGAAACACTTTCTATCACGCCCACAAACACAAACTAAGCAATCATCCGTTCAGTTTGTGCGTGACGGAACATAACAGCCAGTAGAGTAGAATCTCTCTGGCTATCATTATAAAGCATTTGAAGGGATTTGTCTTGCAACACTCCGGTGTCCATAATGGCAAACGATGCTGCTGGTCATTTGCTTGCAGTGTCGAGTATTTAAGATGGACATATCTTCAACTTATGCTTAGTATATAACGAGGGTATATGAATGTTTATGTAGATACATATGTAGGTACTTCCACACTACTCTTGTAGCGTTAAACACACACTTAAATAAATACATACAAATGTATATGATGTATGTACAATGTACATATACCTAGAATATGTTATTTAGAAAATTAACCAACAGGCACCGTAACTCTAGAAAAGGCGTATTTAAACATTTAGAACAATTATATTTTCAGAATTGAATATTTACAGATATAGGTTGGGCCATTTAAAATTTTAAATTTGAACTACCGATTACTTCGACTTTGAAAGGTAGAATAACATTCATTTTTATACCCTCCACCTCCAGGATGGGGGTATACTAACTTTGTCATTCCGTTTGTAACACCTTGAAATATCGACCTGAGACCCCTATAAAGTATATATATTCTTGATCGTCATAAAATTCTAAGACGATCTAACCATGCCCGGCCGTCCATCTGTCCGTCTGTTGAAAGCACGCTAGCATCTAAACGAAAAGAGCTAGAACGTTCAAATTTTCCATAAATGCGTCTTATAGTCGTGGATCGGTTGGGATTGAAATGGGGCGAAATCGGCCCAAAGGGAAAAATTTTTTCCCTCACAAGCACTAAAAATACCCTTAATAATCCCTAATATTTTAGCGTATTTAAGCATGTTTTTGAATACGTCTGTTTATATTTGCTTGATATTTGGTATGCGCATTCCCCTTATAGCAAAAACGTGCACCATAAGGCGATTCTTATTTGTAGGGGGTGAAATGGTCCAAGAAAGGGATAAAAATGGTACCTATCAACGACAACAGATAGAAACACGAAATTCGGTGTATACATTCCTCTAATAATTCCAAATTCGTACTTTTAAGGGGTAAAATAGGAATAGAGGGATAAAAATGGTACCAACCAAACGGCTGTACCTAGAATAATGAAATTCGGTGTATACCTCTGATTGCATAGACAAGTAAAATACACGGATTTTTTAAAATTCGTACTTTTTGGTGTTAAACTGAAAAAAGGGGATAAAAATAGTACCAATCAAATGACCGTAGCTAGAGTCATGAAATTCGGAGTATACATTCCTCTGACTGTGTAGACACGGAAAATAAACAGATTTTACGAAATTTTTACTTTTTGGGGTCAAAATAGAAAAGGGGATAAAAATAGTAACAACCAAATGACCGCAGTTAGAGTCATGAAATTCGGAGTATACATTCCTTTGACTACGTAGACATGAACAATAAAAGGGTTTTTTTCCAAATTCGTACTTTCAAGGGATACAATGGGTACGGAGGGATAAAAATGGTACCAACCAAACGGCTACACCTGGAATAATGAAATTCGGTGTATACATTCCTCTGATTGCGTAGACACTTAAAATAAACAGATTTTTTGAAATTCGTACTTTTTGGGGTTAAAAAGAAAAAATGGGATAAAAATAGTACCAATCACTTCTTAATTTATATACTAGTGCCTGGAATGCAATATGACTTGATATTTGAGGGGATAAAAGTGATAAAAATTGTACCAACCAAATGACAGCAGCTAGAATCATGAAAATCGTTGTATACATACCTCCGACTGCGTAGACAAGAAAAATAAATTCGTACTTTTAAGGGACACAAGGGAACAGAGCTATAAAAATTGTACCATTTAAACTAGCTATAGCTAGAATGATAAAATTCGGTGTGTACATCCATCTAATTGCGTAAACACGCAAAAAAAAGAGATTTTCAGAAGAGATTTTAAGGGGGTAAAATGAAAAAAAGGTGATAAAAATGGTACCATCTAATGGCCGTACCTAGAGTTCGGTGAATACATTACTCGTAAAATTATGATGAATTTATAAAATTATTTTTACAATATTTTTATTTGTTTTGGTTTGGCTATATTAATTATATTTTCCTGTAATCTTACTGTACGTCTACGAAAATCGGCAGCCTCTGTGGAATGCAACCCATGGTAGAGGATATATAAAGTACGTACCGGCCGATTTGATTTGATTTGAGCTGGGATATTCTTTTGGCTCAAGACCATTGTTGAAAAATAGCTATGCCATTTGTAAATAAAATTGCATTCTATAAAATATAGACGCAAAATAATTATTTAATAAATTCGAAAAAAATCTTCAGATTTTCAAACAAAACTTTTTCCGTATAATTTGATAGTTCAGCATTCAAGCTCGAGGTCAGTGTGATTTTATGTTGTAATTGTTATTTATTCGATATTTCGATCCTCATCGAGGATTATCTTCAAGAATTCTACAAACATAATTTTATTTTTTCCAATATATTCCTTAAAGAGGACGTCATGCCATTACCTCTTCTTCCACCATTACTGTTCAGTAGACAAGTATACAGTCAAATTATGTATAGGGCTATTTAAAATTAGAATCGGCTATAAAAAAAGTACTTTGTCATTCCGTTTCTAAGACGATCTAGCCATGTCCGTCCGTCCGCCTGTTGAAAGCACGCTAGCATCTAACCGAAAGGAGCTAGGACGTCCATCGGTAGGGATTGAAAGTTGAAACTTTTATTCGTAGAGGGTGAACTGTTACAAAAAGGGATAAAAATGGTACATATTAAACGACAACAGCTAGAAACACGAAATTCTGTGTGTACATTCCTCTAATTGTGTAGATACATAATATAAAATTATTTTTTCCACTTTTAAGTACTTTTTTTTACTTTTTGGTACTTTTAAGGGGTAAATAGGGATAAAATAAGGGAATAGAGGGATAAAAATAGTACCAACTAAGCGACTACAGCTAGAATGATGAAATTCAGTGTGTGCATACCTCTAATTGCGTAGACACGTAAAATAAACGGATTTTACGAAATTCGTACTTTTTGTGTTTAAAATGAAAAAAGGGGATACAAATAGTACCAACCAAATGACAGCAGCTAGAATCATGAAATTCGGAGTCACGAAATTGCTGCGTAGTCACGAAAAATAAAAGATTTTTGCAAATTCGTACTTTCAAGGGGTACAATGGGTACATAGGGATAAAAATAGTACCAACTAAACGACTACAGCTAGAATGATGAAATTTGGTGTGTACATTAGGGCGTACCTCAAAAAAAAAAGTTCGCCGTACACCTTCGAATATGAAGTATTATTGAAAGGTAGTTTCAAAAAAAAAATTTTTATTTTTTTATGCCGAACGTAGGGGTCGCGCTTTTACATTTTTCTATATAACTTGTATTTATAAACGGATTTTAAAGTGTGATACATCGATGTTTTTGTCTCGACGAGGCCGATTTTTTTGTCTTTGAAGTCATTGAGCTCAAGCACCCCCTTCTGGTACTTACCCATCATTTCTCAGTTGCTACTACCCTAATGTACCACTCTAATAATCGAAAATTAAAGCTCGCATAAAATCATGAATCATGTTTGAGCTCAATGACTTCAAAGACAAAAAAATCGGACAAAAACATCGATGTATCACACTTTAAAATCCGTTTATAAATGCAGAAGTTATATAGAAAAATGTAAAAGCGCGACCCCTACGTTCGGCATAAAAAAAAAAAAAAATTTTTTTGAAACTACCTTTCAATAATACTTCATATTCGAAGGTGTACGGCGAACTTTTTTTTTTTTTACTTGTAACCTGGTACGCTCTAGTGTACATCCCTCTAATTGCGTAGACACGTAAAATAAAGTCATACTCTTAAGGAGGTAAAAAAAGAAAAAGGGGATAAAAATGGTACCGACCAAATGGCCGCAGCTAGAATCATGGAATTCGGTGTATACATTCCTCTGACTGCATAGACACTCAAAATAAAAATATTTTTCCAAATTCGTACTTTTCACTTTTAAAAATTGGTTGAATCATGAAGTTTGGTTATTTTGCACTTCAAAACTTGTACTTTTGAAATTAAAATAGAATGGAAATACAACCAACTATAGCACCTACTATATACCAATATTTATGGTATTTTAGCTTTTTGAAAATATAAATATATTTTACAATGATTGTTAGCCAAGAAAGTGTGACTCAATTTTGCAAATTTTGAGAAAATTATTCACACCATATTAAAGATCAATTATGTACCTTCAGAAAAGTTGTTCTAAAAAAGAATTTATTTGATAATTTGGATTGTGGTGAGTCGAACAAGATTATTTTAAATGTATGAAAATAAAATACAACGTTCACTTTGAGTTTTGAATTAAAAACAAAAAAAAAATGTTTTCCAACCCAAACAATTGTTACGAATTCAAAATAAATTCCTCTAAAATACCTAGTATGTTTACTATGTTGTCCAAAATAAGATTCGTGGCCAACATATTATCGAAGCCCCTCTCTACGCATCAGCTGCAAATTCCTGATCTAAATCGTGGACTTTTTCAAACACCACCAGAACGACAACAAAATTCCATAACCTCAACTAAAATGGAAATAGTTGACGTCGACATGGACGATCTGTTTCCCGACGATTCACATGATATTGCTGGCACTACGACAATTTCACCCGTTGATATTGATCCTTGGGTGGACGAGGAAAGCTCTAAGCAAGGCACCGTTGATATAGAATTGATACAGGAATACCAACAGGATATTGACTATCCCGATCCTCCGGAAAATCGCTCGGGATCGTATACCTTTAAGGGTATTGAGATATGGCTGCCTAAGAAAATGCTTGGTCGGGCAACATACCGCTATGGTTTGGATGACAAAGACAACGAAGGAGGAATTGTGCCGGACGATACCAGGATTTGTAATTATGAGAGCAATAATGTTGTGAAGAACTAATATTGTGGTCAGATTGGTTTTTTTAATTTGTTCAATTGTTTATTAAATTCTATTAATTAAGTTTGATTTTTTTTACTCTTTTCCATCCAAAGATAGGTGTGAAATTTAGAAACTCCAATCTGATAGAAAAAAATGCTAGACGATTATTTTTCTTGAAATTTCTCAGACACCCCCAAAATCTTGACTTACGGGAAAAACCTAAAACCAGTTTAGTTAAATGACTGGCATTAAATTAAATGACTGAGAACTTCGTGCGGCAGTATATTGTGGACCTGAAACGGACTGTACTCAGTTTTTCATTTGGTGATCTTTTATCCTTTTCTCAGGACTTTTAAATTCCAATTTATTTTTATACTTTCGAAAGCAATACAAAGGCAATATGGGTATCAAATGAATGATGGGAACATATTTTAAAAATACTACAGGATTTTCCAACAAGAGATGTTATCTTGAATCACCCGGTATTTCGGTAGCTGCCACTTTTGAAGCTTTTATTCTTTGACATTTGACTACGCCATTACTAAAAATGGAACGATACACGCTTCAACAACGCATTGAAATTATTAAAATTCATGAATGAAAATGATCCGGAAAAAAATCATCTTGACTGATGAGGCCCATTTCCACCTCAATGGCTACGTCAACAAGAAAAATCGTCGCATCTGGGGCTCGGAAAACCTCATCGTGTGACTGTTTGGTGCGGTTTATTTTCCGGCGGGCATGGATTGCGCTATCGGGAGATGATTAATGATTGTTTATGGTCGGAATTGAATGGTATTGATCTGGACAACGGTTACTTTTAACAAGACGGCGCTACCTGCCACACAAGCAAGGAAATCATTGCTCTTTTACGGGAAAAGTTTCCGGACCGTGTTATCTCTCGAAGAGGTGATCACAATTGGCCACCGAGATCTTGTGATTTAACACCTTGCGACTTCTTCCTTTGGGGCCCAGTGAAAGATAAGCTCTACGCCAACCGCCCAGCGTCATTTCAAGACCTCAAAGATAGAATTTGTGAAGCTATCGAGGACATAGGGCAGCCACTTTGCGATTTGGTTATGGAAAATTTCATGAAAAGGATATTGTCCAGTAAGCGTGGTCGTGGTGGCCATTTGGCTGATGTTGTTTTTCATTATTAACGGCATACCTTCCTCTTTCTTATGAAATAAACATCCGATCATATATCTCAAAAAATGACATTTTTCTTTGAATACCAATATAAGTCCCTTGAAAAAACGTCATGCCTCTATTTGTATTAGTTTAGCATTAACAACCATTTTAAGTGTTCCTCCTTAAATAGTAAAAGATGAATAAACTAATAAATATGAGGGGAAATTGAGCATTATATTTAAAGTATTTTTAAAAGACATTCTTCTTTTTTATTTGACACCTATATCGCTTTTGTACGACACCTTAAAGTATGAAAATAAATTATTTAAACATCTACATCCTTTGGAAATTAAAAGTCAAGTAAAAAGGAGAAAGGATCACCAAATGAAAAACTGAGTACACAGTTTTTCTGCATACGATCTCTAGCTTCAAATGTATATTGCCTTGCTCAAGTCCAATAAAATAAATATAAAATTGAATCATATGTTGATTTTACATACATATATTGTCAATGATTTAAATCTATCCAAAATTCAAAATTTCAATCCATCGGCCAAATTCAATAACATTTGTTCTAGTATATATTTTTGAGTTCTGTAAAAAACCAAAAATAGACAAGGATTGTTTTGAGATATTTAATCGGACCAAAGTTGACAACTTTTCGTATTTTTCGATTTTAAAGAAAATTAAAATTTTTATTTTTTTGTTTTTATACCCTACACCACAGGGTATAAAAACACCCAAAAGGAAACGAGATATATCCATCGTTTATTATACCGATCGACTTAGAATCACTTTTTGAGTCGATTTAGCGATGTCCGTCCGTCTGTCCATCTATTCTTGTAATCAAAGCCCAGGTCGCAATTGATGTTAGAACTAAATGAAACTTTGGACAACGAAGTTTTATGGGATAAGGACAAACGCTATTTATTTTGAAGCAAATCGGTTCATATTTACATATAGCTCACATACAAATTTTGCTTCCGATTTTACTTTTTCCGCTCTAGAAACCACATATTTCAACATATTTTCCTCTAATTTGGCAAAACGCCGTATATTTCAACTATAAACAGGTCTGGTAAAAATTGGATAGATCGGTTCAGATTTATATATAGCTCCCATACAAATGTCTCCTCCGATATGACTCTTTCAGCTCTAGAAACCACAAACTTTGACAGATTTTCTTCAAATTTGGCAAAACAGCTTATATTTCAACTAAAAACAGCTCTGGTGAAAATGGGTCAGATGAGTTTAGATATATATATATATTTCAAATTTCGCTACTGAACTGATTAGTTCCCCTCTAGAAATAGCATTTTTGAACAGATTTTCTTCTAATTCGGCACATTAGCTAATGTTTCAAATAGAAATTAGTACAGCGAAAGTGGGTCACATCGGTTCAGATTATATATAGCTCCACATTTGATTCTTTCCGCTCTAGAAACCACATATTTAACTCTCCATAAAATTTGGGAAAGCGTCTAATATTTCAACTAGAAAATCTATGCTAAAAATGTGTCAGATCGGTTCAGATTTGTAAATATATAGCTCCAATTCAAAGTTTGTGTTCAAATTTTCTTACAAATACAGATGGAAGTATGGAATTTGTATTATATTCTCCTATTATAGCTGCCAGTTCAAATGTAATGACCTTTTTATATGCTACACCATAGGGTATAATGACTAAGTGTAGGGTATCATATAGTCGGCCACGCCCGACTTTAACCTTCGTTACGTGTTTTAACATATTTTTACGTATTTGTTCATAATGCGAAGACAAAATTTTAATTTTTTGTATTACAGATTTTCACATTTTTCAGATTTTGATAATTGAAAAAACGTAATTTCTTCATTTTACTTTGTCGAACTGTTTCTCATACATTTTAAGAGATTTTGCACTTAAATTTTGTTTTATTATTATCTTTTTAGTGACTGTGTGAGTTTGGTTGTGGTGAAATGATGGCTTCTATTTTTTACGAAAAAAAAGTAGTTGCTGAAAAATAAGAAATATATATATTTCCATTATCTTATCTTTCTTTTGTTTCGTTGCATTAATAAACCTTGCATTAATAAACTACTGACAAAATGGTCATTTTGAAGTTTTTTCACTGCAACTTTGGTTGATTTTGCAAAAAAATCGTGAAAATAGAACTCATCACTTCACCACTACCAAACTCAAACATTGACTAAAACAGACAACTAAGGACACTACTTTAAAGTTAAAAAAATAATGCAATCATTTCGAAAAATAAAAGAAATAAAATTGTAAAAATTTAAAAAATATATATAAAACATTCCACTTCAATATTTTAAAAGCAATTTAAATTAACTTCAAAATAAAGTATATTACATTAAAATCGGTCAAGTATTTCAGGAGTTACAGACGATTGAATAAATTGGTCATAACTCGTGAAAAAAATTATATTTTTTTCCAAAAATACGTATAAATTATTTTTATCTCCCAGTGGCCCTGACGCGTCATTCGCACGCCATAAACTACGCCAAAAACAAGAAAGAAACTGAAAAAGTCGATCAGCCTTTTAGTGTTCTAATGCGCTTAAAGAGTACTACATTTTAAAAATATATCGTCAGGATTTAGTACAAATTTGTACAAAAAAAAAACAGAAGTACTTTTGAAGGTCTTATAGAAATATACAATGTTCAGCGATTTTTTGAGAATTTTGTTTTTCCTTATATTCATGTAAAGGAAGGTCAGAGGATATATTTTGTTCGTAGATTTATGAAATATGAGAAATATCTCTTAGATTTTTTAATTAGGTACAGCAGAAATACGGTCGTGACAAAACGGACGCTACAAATATATCCACGCATAGTAAAAAAGTAGTAATTTTAGTTATAACACTTCAACTTTTATTAAAAATAAAAGAGAATAAGTTAACTTCAAGTTTCATAATAAAAAAGTTGTCGAAATAAGGAAAAAATAAAGATAAAAGCTATTAGTGTGTTCTGATTTCATTTTTTTCTGAAGACATTTTTTGGAGATGCCCATATACAAACATTCAAAACAATTGCAGCTGTCGAGGTCAAAAATCGTACCGCTTAACAAGGAATGACTCATATGGATCTTATTTTATTAAATCAATCAACTTTCTGCTGATAAGCCAAAACAAAACAACAACATTTCACTTCTTATTAGCTATGGCCGGAGTTGGAGATCCAGAAACACCTGACGTATTGCCTCGCTTCCTTTTAGATCCTGCCTTGTCTTCCTTTCCCGTTTTAACCTCCCGATTAACCTTGTATGCTGCTGTCATGCGTTTTATGTTTTCCTTGTGAACAACCTCATGATTAACTATGCGCTGGGGATAATCTTGGCCAATAATACAACCATATTTGCGTTGTTCCTCGCCAGAAACCTTCCAGGGTTCATAAATTGCTCCAGCTGGATATTTTGCCAATTCAGGTACATATTTCCGTATGTAGGCCCCTGTGGGATCGATCTTTTTACCAAACGCCACCGGACTATAAACGCGAAAGTATTGGTGGAAGAAAGCCGAAGCTGAAAGCCACATCCAATTGCCCGCATTAAGGGCCCAATCTTGATCGAGCAGCAATTCTTCGAAGACCTTCTGGCCCTCTTCCCATGAAATCCAGAGATCGCCGCGTGTTAGGAAACATGCGACTGCATGGCGAGCTAAATGATGAATCCAGCCTTCCTGCCTTAACTGGCGCATAATGGCATCTATAAAAGGGTAGCCCGTGCGTCCATGTGTCCAGGCCTCCAGATGTAAATCATTGGCTTGCCAGGGAATTTGTAAACATATGGCGTTGCCCATCATACGATCGAAGTGAGGTTCCGAAGCGGCGGCCGTGTAATAAAATTCTCTCCAGTATAGTTGACCCAGCAGGGAGACAGGCGGCTGCGAGTGTTTGGAATGTTTTTTCAAGACTTCGTTGAGTTTTTTGTAGAACAACCTGGAGCTTAAACAGCCAAATTTTAAATAGGGGCTTAGAACTGTGGTCGAAGCTTCCAAAGAATTTGGCGAAGTTTTTGGCTTTTCAAAGGCAGCCACCCAAGAGCCTTTGGAGAGACATAAATGCAAGCGCTTTAAGGCCTCTTTCTCGCCTAGAAAGAATGAAACCAAAATTACTTCTAAACCAGCCAAAATCAAACAGAAATGTTTTGAATACCGCCCGGAAACTTTTCAGTTCCCAATTCTCCTATGTTTTTCACCAAATCCTCTAACAATGGTACGTCATAACATCTTGCATTTTCCTCTTCCCAAGAGTCCTTGCAGGGCAACACAGTTTTCAATTTCTTTGGAACTTCCTGTGGTTCGGCCACCTTAATGCTGTCCACCAGTATCAGAAATTTCTGGTACGTCAGTGGAGCCTTTCCCAAATTCTTCTGAAGAACAACGTCTGGGTTGTATAATGTGTGGGACCAAAAGGTTTCAACATCCACCTTACACTCTCGTGCCAACGCCTTGATCACCTTATCTCTCTTCAAAGCATACGGCTCTATATCCTCCTCAAACGTTAGCATTTCAGCATGCCACTCTTCAAACAAACGGGGGAATACTTGGGCTGGACTACCACGCACAACATAAAGGCGACTATTTAGAGACTCGAGTTGCCGGTGCAGATCTTCAAGGCTCTGTTGGAGAAAACGCCAACGGTTAGCTCCAACGTTAAGCCACTGAACAATGCCGGGATCCAGTATGAATATTGGACGAACTGAGTATTTTTGTTGACTTCCATTAGCCATTTCGAAGACTTTGCTTAGCCCAGGATTATCATGAACTCGTAGGCCCTTTCGGAACCAATGTATTAACGTAGATCTATCGCTCATAATACACGATAAATGATACAATTAATTTGAATTTCAAAATATTTCTACTCAATCCAACTCAATCACTCCGAAACCGAGCTAGAGTTGTAAATTATGGTAGGTCATATGGTTACTCGACGCAACTGAGTAATCGATAGTGCATCCAAGGCTGTTAACGGTTTTTGAGAAATTCAAATGTTTTTCAATAGATTTTGTATGTCTAAATAAAAAAACAAAAATCTGGAAAAATTGATACTGGCTGTATATACGAGTTTGATATGTGGTTTAAATACGCTCCTATCCCCCAAAATAGCTATTTATTGAAAAAAAGGAAAAGAAAGTTTGTACAATTCAAAATAGATGTCGCGAAAGGTGAACATAACCAAACAGAGACCTAAAGCCATATATCTAGTTTACCACAAGAGCCCGAATTTAAAAAAATCGCCGCCAATTTCTTTATTTTATTTTTCACTAAAATATTACCTCTACCACATACAAATTTTTTGGTCCTCTTTTGCTAAAATAGATGTTTTTCCGATTTGATAATCTCAGCTACTTACAAATAACTCTGTACCGGATACTTAATAAATTCCCAACACTAAACTGATCAATTTGATTATTGCAACAATCATACCCAATTCAATTGCGCTCCGTGCCATAACTATCATTCACGTACATGTACACTAATAAAAACAATCTTCAAAGAGGGTTCTGTGTGTTTTTGGCTTGTTTTATTTTATTAATTCTTTGTTATGTTATTAAATTTGTTTTTGAAAAAGCACAGATGCACTAACCGTAATGTCATATGGCACGCAATTTTGGGAGGAGGTGTGTTCAATAAGCAGAACCATCACCAACACATGGTTGTATTTTCTTATCTCACGACAGAATAATTGTTAGGCCCTCGCACACCAATGCTTGCTTCATGTGAGCGTACACTAATGGTTTTTCGCAGCTAAAAAAATCAGCTGTATATATTTGTATTTTATTGTTTGTTCTATGAATCATAGAGGTGCTTCGATATTACTACTATTTAAATACAATCGAATACAACTGGACGAAACGAGAACATCTCGAAACATTAACAACCCAGAAACATGAACACCATTTTTTCTATACGGTAGGCGATTTAAAATTTTAAATTAGCATCGGCTATAAAAAAGTACTGATTATTTTTTCAAATTTTATTGGAATGGAACACAATAGGCCTGTTCGATTGTGCTTACTAGCTTAATTTTTGTATGGAATTTACTCGCTTAACAAGAAAGTAGCTTACTACTCTCTTAGCTGTGTTGTCAGATTTTTCCTGTTAATCCGTTTAAGGAAATCCAATGCTTAGCGACGTTGCGTTGTGGATGCAGAGGCTTTTTAATAGTCACGTGTTGGTTCTCTGAACCCCATATGCGGCACCCCATTTTGCAAATGCTACCTTTCAAAGTCAAAGGAATCGGTATTTAACGTGAACAATTTCCACGAATGTTTTTGTATTTATTATAACGATTTTATTAGTTTGTGTATTCTGACATTTGTAAATTAACCTTATGTCATTTCAGTTAGATTTCGCATGGAGTGTTACAAGGCTATTAGAGGAATCGTGAACATATACAAACAATTGTTTAACCCTTTTCAGACTGCATGCGAAATCATGAGATTTTAGGTAAAGGTCAATTTATTAATGTCAAATTTGTATGGGATCTGACATTTGTAAATCGAACTTATGTCATTTCATGTTAGAATTCGGAAACGTGAATGTTTCTGAGAGTTGACCTCACTCATGAAGGAGTGATTTAAGACTCTAAGTATGTTTCGACCGAATTCGTTTCAGGACTTTTTAAACTGTTTGATGTATGTCCATTCGTCTGTCTGGCTGGATGGTGTACAAGATAAATTTCGAATAGTAATATTTTCCCCAAACTTATGGACCATTTGTGTGGAAGGTACCAGAAAGGGTGTGTTAATTTCGTCCATCTTAGAGCTTATGATATTTATTTATTATTTAGGTAATAAATGACTAAATTGTTTAAGTTCGAAGATGGGCGAAATTGTGTTCCATTAAAAAAATAAAGTTTTAAATGGCCCATCCTATAGTACCTCCCGCACAACTGACCCTATCTCAGGTAGAATTAAATTACTTATAACTTATATACCGATACCTAAAAGCCACTGTTACTGGATACTTCATTATGTTTTTACAATTGTGGAAGTTGATCCCATTGTGCCACGAACATATACAATTTACACAAAAAATGAGGCCCTAAGTAAAGTTAAAGTCCTTATAACTTAAATGTAGATATCCTAAAATGTACTTACTTGTTTTTTACACATTGGAACGCTGCGTTGATGTACTGCTAAGAAAAAGTGGAATTTTCAAAGCTGGCGCTAACTTAAAAACGCCAATGTGATACTTTATTTAGTCTTTTTTTTTCGAGAAAACGACATTGAAATTTCCAACAATTTCCACACCACAAATAATTTTGTTTATGTCCGCCCAAAATTGGGGCAAATGTTTTAAAATGCCTAAAAATTTTCAAACAATTTCACGTAGTAACGGACTTTCCGATTCTTCATAAAATAACCACGTCAACAAACATACACGTCAGTGCATAAAATCGATTAATACAAAGAGCAAAATCGATTATCAGCTGTCATCGAAAGCAGTTTACACATCACTTACCGCTCTCTTTTCGCTCTGTACTGTCAGAATTTTTGACATTTATGGCATTTGCAGAGAATTATTTTTATTTCATCTGACATTTTAGTTGTTTTTGCGCGACGACAGACGAAATATAATACAATACACGCGACCGACCCGTATATAAATAAATAAATAAAATTTTCATTAAATTTCAAAGAAATTGTATACCATTTAGAGCAATCAATAAAATAGTTAACGAAAATGTCCGGGAATCTGTGGAAATAAGAGTGCATTCATCCATGGAGGTGATTTTTTTCAAGTGAAAGCAAGCCAAAAGTCAATAATTGAGTGAGAGAATAGTAGTGTGTGTGGAAGTGCCAAAGAATAAAGAATACAAAAGAAGATACATTACAATTTGCATTGTAGTATCTCTTGGAGAAAAAAAATGAAATATATTAAAGAAATTGTTGTTTACAAAAGAAAAATATAAAGAAGGAAATTCGTGCTTGTTTCTGTCGTGGAAAATGCGTTTCAATTTGCTTTTGACTCATTGGAGTTTGCTGTTTATAACATTGATATCAAGGTATGTGGAATGTTTCCAAAAAGAGGAGGAAACAGCGCCCAGCGAGAAAGACAGATAATCGTTATGTTTGCAAACTGACATTGGTCAGTCAGTGCAGAATTTCAGAATTACTTTAATTTGCGGCCTTTATCTATTGTATGTGCGTGTGTGTTTTCTCTCGCTCTCGTGTAATGTTGTGCCTCTCTCTGTTTGTTATCTGTGTTGTAATTGTAAATGTAATATATTTTTGTTTTTCTTGCAGTTGTTTCCTGTGTTATGTTGTTGCTTCTGAGGAGAATGCAAAATATGCAACAGCAACAACAACGGAGTACACGGCAAATGACGCCTCAATGGCGTCGAAAGTAGTGGAGGCGGCGGCGGTCAACCCTTCACCCTCACTGTCAGAAGGAACTGCCACCATAGATGAAGCAGCTGCAGCAGATGAACAGAAAATAGTTAAACCAAAAGAGAACCGTAAAGATAAAACTGTAAATATTCTACCAAACTATAAGAAAGTAAAAAAGCTGCAAAATCCACAACATCATCCGCCAACGCCTCCACCCGTTCCATCACAACCCCACCACCACCACCAGCACACTATCGACGCCCGGGGTGATCATGGTGGGAAATCGCTAAACTTACCATCAGCTGATCATGATAGCGATACTGTTGCTGTAAACGATATTGAGAGCGTTGATAAAAATAATCTAGTGTTAAATTTAAACGATGATAATGTGGTTTTAGATGGCAGCGGCAATAGTGTTGGTGGTGTTGGTAGTGGTGGTGATGATAATAAAAACAATAATAATGACAACATTCATTCATCGTTGGTGGAGGAAGAGGCGCGCAATAGGGGTGGTGGCGGTGAAGGCGGGAATACTATTAATGAAAAACCCCAGCAAATGCCTGACGTGGATGATACTGAAATCGCCAACGATGATAATGTCGTTGGCATTGATGATAATGCTGCTGCTGATAACGAAAAAAGGTGAGTGAGAAAGTCTAATGGCGCTCTTGGTATTTATGACGAAATTTGCCATGAACGTGACTAGGCGAATTTAGTAGAATGTCATGTACCTATATTCTATAAAAACCTGCAACCTGGCTGATGAAGGTTGTTACATTAAGAAACTCGAACAATATTTGTTTAAGTTCATATAAATCAAAAAGAAATTGTTTGAATGCTTTGCTTTAAATCATGTTGCAGTAACTCCACAAGAAAAATGCACGTGCAGTAATCCCGGGAGACCTTGCTTGCCAACGAAATGTGGGGTTTCCGGGAATCACCTGCAATTCTGCTATAACATAACTTGTCTATGTGACAAGTTGCATCGTTTTTGAAACCACACAGTGCGGAAAGGGATTCTCAGATTTGGCACATGGCGTCATATTTGCTCTAGAAACGTCTGTTTTATGTTTTGGCATAGCCCATTACAAATTTCCTTCCTGACTTTGCGTTAGATTTTACCAATAATGAAGGTAAAATATACAAAGTGTTGATGAGGGGTGCACAAAAGCGCACAAATTATCTACCCGTGTATATATTTGAATTTACAATCCTTGATATATGTATGCATCGTTATTTTAAAAAAATATTTATACCCTACACCACTTCCTGGAATAGGGTATTATAAGTTAGTTTCGCGCCAAATGTTTGTAACACCAAGAAATAATCGATCTAAACTCACCTTTAAATATACCGATCGGCTTATAATCACCCTGTGAGTCGATTTAACTATGTTTGTCTGTCCGTCCTAAAGCTTATTCGCACTCTACAAGTCACAATTAATGTCCAATTGCATTGAAATTTGGCAGAAGTATTTTTTTTTGCCAAAGAGATCGGTATTGAATTTGGAGAAAATCGGTTCAGATTTAGATATAGCCTCCATACAAATATCCCTATAATTTACAATATTACTGATGTAGAATACAAATTTTTAATGAAATCTTGACAAAATTTTCAGGACATGTTATATTTGAATCAGAAACAGCTCACGTGAAAGTGGACTACATGGGTCCAAGCTGTAATGTAGTCTCCATGTAAATGTACCTCCCAATTATACTATTACTGCTGTAATATGCACATTTTACATCGGATCTTGATGAAATTTCTTATCGTGTTATATTGTCACTAAAATCAAATACAATGAAATTCAACCAAATGGGCCCCAGCTTACACTTTTATTGCTTTAAAATGGTCACCTTACATCGGATCTTTTTCAAATTTTACAAATCGAACTAAAAACACCTACTGTGAAAATCAACTATATGGGTCCACGTTTTGGTATAAGCCCCTTACAAATGCCTCCCCTCCCAGTTTACACTAATACTGCTCTAGAACCCACATCTTGCATCGAATCTTAATAAAAAAATCATGCTGCATCATGCTATATATTTCCACTAAAAACAACAACTGTGTATCGGGCCCATCACCTTTCCTTAATTGTTTTTCATTAATTTAGGCTATAAGATGAAATCTATTAGAAATCGGGCCCATCACCTTTCCTTAATTGTTTTTCATTAATTTAGGCTATAAGATGAAATCTATTAGAGGGCAGCTACATATTCTCGAAAAATTTTTTTGTTGGACAGAAAACCTTTTTTTGGTATACTGAATTCTGCTTTTATTAATATTAATTAAAAGTATATCAAGGGCTTATATTCAAAAGTGGCTATGAACAATTTTCTCTAAATTCTGATTTGTCTCTCATCTGTCATATGAATTTGGAGAAGAATTTTTTCTAAAAGCAATTTCTTTTTAATTTTTTCTGGTTTCGCTATACACTCACACCATATATTGTGACTGAAAAAGTGGCTATAAACATAAAAAATACATAAAATAGTTCAAAAATGTAGCAGCATAAAACCGAAGGTTGTAATTCTCTAGAACGATTTTATTTAAAGCATTTTTGTAGATTTAGGGTATATCGTACTATCAAATTCCATCATGTCGCTTACTTGCCAAGTTATCAGGCTTAAATAGGGTAAATGTTGGCGGTAAAGTAAAAAATTGTGAAAAGTATCTTCAGAAAACCTCGGCCAACTTTTTATCATATTGAGAATACCAAAATATTTTTTTGGCATATGATTGCTGACTTCATGGGGAATATTTGTGTCAGAAAAGTTTCAGAATCCTGGATAGAGAAAATTAAAATATAAGCAATTGCAACCGCTAAATTTGGATTTTTTCAACATTTGCAACGATTTTCCCGACTAACTACATATATGTTAGAAGCGAGATTGCTTCTTAATACACAAAAAAAATTCAGTCGAATCCGTTGGCTAAATCCCGAGAAAATCATAAAACAAAAAATGTCATGTGTGAAAATAGGTTTAGCCATATTTGCCGTGAAAATGAAAAATTTCCAAAAATATCCAATTTGTATTTTTTGGTTAATCGTGCCCTACCGCAATATCCACTTTTTGTAAAAAATTAAGAAAAAGGGATAAAAATGGTACCAATCTTACGTATGAAGCTGGAATCTTTAAATTTGCTATGTACATCCCAGAAAATGCGTTTTCTACACAACATTGCCAACATTTCATAAAAAACGTTATCGATTTTACAATAAGTCTTATTTATATATTTGAGCATTAATGGCTATGAGCTTATTTCAAAATTATGAACCATAATACCGCGAATAATAGGAATTTTCGAAAACTTTTTATTCGTAGTAATTAGTAATACTTTTTAGATTAAACTGTAGAAGAATGATTAATAATTACTGTTAAAATTATGGAGAAAATCTGTTTTTTCACTCTCCTGTAAAGTTGTGTTTTTCTTCATAGCAACTTTTGAATATAAGCCTTCGATATATGAAGGAATAAAATAAATAAAAGTATATAAAAATGTAAATATAAATAAAATATTTAGAAAAAAACTTTAAATAAAAACTTTAATGTGTAATAGGAATTCCCACCTTAAAAAAGAAACAAATATCTGCATTTCGAAGCCCATCTCGATAAAAAAATAAGAGGACAATGGTATGATAGTAGCAAAACAAAAGAAAGCACAAACGGGAGATTTTTATAACACTAGCTGAAATATGATCATAACGACGTAAACAGAGGATACCATATACTACCTCAAGACCATAGTTGACAGACGACATTGATAATGAGAAAGCCAATCTTTTCCTAATGTGACATGGTAGATACATATTAACAGAATATAAAATACAAAGTGTAAAAAAACCTTTGAAAATGCGGAATTCGTGACTATCAAAAAAGTGTATTATGAAGTATTATTTCAAGACACTTCATTTCTTCTACAAACGGAGCTTTAACCATTAATATAAATATTATCATTAATATTATTTAGTGGACTAAAAACATAGTTTTAGTTTTATTACCATTAATGGAGAGATAAGCATCATACATCACTGACAAACATCCTCCAATATCAAAATAAATTAAGGATTTTAATTTCCGAAGGGAATTACTATCATATATATATATAGAATAAATAACAACGGCCTAAAACTGATCCCTGACGTCCACAACAACTCAAACAGGTCGCATTCTTGATGAATCACCATTCAAACAAACAAATATAGATCGACCAGACAAATATGAATACACCATATTTATTTGCCACACTGGAAAATAAAAATTTTGTTGTTAGTTTTTCAACTAATTTATAATGTTTGACTCCATCAAATGCCTTTAATAAATCCAGTCCCACTAATACACCAAAATGACTACTACCAAAAATTTCAGTTATAACATATTTGTCAATTTTTTTACACGCACAATACTCAACAACAAATAATCAAAGATAAGGAGATTCTTTTCAACTCCAAGGATCGTATTTTTGGACAAAAAAAAGTTTTTTTTTTATATTTTTTTCTTATCACATATTTATATCAGTTTTTATTCCATTATTAAATAAACTATATAAAACAAAAATTTACTCTAAAATGGTGAATTATATATATTAGTCAATTCCTGTACTGTAAAATTTATAATGTTTCAACCTTTAGCAGTAGTCAATTTGTTATTGTATGTGCAAATATATGTTCCAATTACAGATATTTACTTACTTATAATAACAATACTTCTTATGGCTTATTTACTGACACCGTCAATATTACTTAATAACAATTGGCCTTGTCTGATCTTTTGATTGCTCTCCTCCTCCTACTTCACAGTTTTCTTAATTTGTATCAAATCATTTTTACTTTCCATATCAATATCAGACGTGTTGCATATCCATTAATATTTGCAAAAAAATAAACAAAGGAAGAAAGAAAAACTGAAATGAAGAAAATATCATTTATTTCCTTAATACTCAAATAAATAAAATGTTATACCACACACACAAACACACCCGCTCATGAAAAACGTATAAAATATCTGTGGATCATGACATTTCCCATGACAATGAGATCAAAAGTGATCTCAAAGTTTTCCACCTCAAAATATAATTGAAAGCACGCTGATCGTAAAGCAAAAGAAGAAATGTTAAAGATAGTACACGAAAGAAACAGTCGGACGGACAGACACACACACACACCAACGATTGCAACATTGATTACCATTGAGGTTAAGAAAGAGACTCTGGGGGAGGAAAAATCTCATTACAACACTTTATGGGTGGCTTAAGGGTTTGAAATTGAAAACATTTTTATTGTAAATTTTCATTTTGAAATTCAATAAATTATTGAAATTTATGCACAAAATTCACAAGGAAAACGAACGAAAACAAAATTGGCGATGCTGTGTGTTGTGTTGCTGCGTTGCTGTTATTATCGCTAGCCCAGCTAGCTTTGCATTGCATTTGTTTAATAACCTGGAGCAAGAAATAAAATCGAAAATCAACAACAATAAAAATGCAACAATGATGTTTAGCACATCACACAGTGCAGTGCGGTGGGTCAGGTTAGCAGCCAATGTGATACGTTCGTGTGTTATGTGTTTGCCGCAGAGCACACTCGAAGAAAAACGAATTTTTATGGGAAAAAAGGCCCCAAAGATCTGACTATATTTTTGGAACGAACCTCACAATTATAAAAAATTTGGTCGGCAAGTTATCGATAACTCGCTTAGGTTTAGGACATTCAAGGTTGAAAAAATCGAAAAAATATATTTTTTTAAATCGAAGTCATCGAAGCATCGACATTAAAAATCAAAAAAACTATATTTTTATTTTTTGCTCATTGAATGAAACAAATTGAGAAGATCGTGTAAAATTTGTCGATAACATTAGGGATATCGAAACTAAAAATATCCGAAAATCATTCTTTATAGAAACAAGTAAGGAAAGGCTAAAGTCGGGCGGTGCCGACTATATGATACACTCCACTTTCTATCCGAATACAATTCAACTCGGTAAAAAAGTGAAAACGGGAAGAATTTTTTTTATGTTTAATAGGTCCTGGTCCATTTTGTCAAATCGGAAATATTTATATCGGTGCAATATCCAAACATGGAATAACACAATAAGTTCATCCAGTTCAAATATAACGTCTTAAGCTCATTTTGTGAAAATTCGTGTTTTATGGAGCGGAAAAAGTCTATCCGAAATTTGTATGGGAAATTTTTGGAGCGAAATTTGTATGGGAGCTATATGTAAATCTGAACCGATGACCCATTTTCACCATGGGTGTTTCCAGTTGAAATATGAGATATTTTGAAAGATTTGATGAGGATCTGTCAAATCGGGAGCGAAATTTTAATGGGAGCTATATATAAATCTGAACCGATCAGACTTATTTTCACCATAGGTATTCCTAGTTTAAATATAAGATGTTTTGCCAAATCTGAAGACAATCTGATACAATATATGGTTTCTAGAGCGGAAAAAGTCAAACCGGAAGCGAAATTTGTATGGGAGCTATATATAAATCTGAACCGATCTAAAACATTTTTACCACAGGTGTTTGTAGTCGAAATATAAGAAGCTTTGCCAAATCTGAAGACAATCTGATACAATTTGTGGTTTCTAAAGCGGGATGCTTATGGGAGCTATATACAAATCTGAACCGATCTAACACATTTTTACCACAGGTGTTCCTAGTTTAAATATAAGATGTTTTGCCAAATCTGAAGACAATCTGATACAATATGTGGTTTCTAGAGCGGAAAAAGTCAAATCGGGAGCGAAATTTGTATGGGAGCTATATATAAATCTGAACCGATTTAATCCACTTTCAACACAGATGTTTCTAGTAGAATTATAAGGTAATGCAAGGTAATTTGAATCAAATCAAATGAAATATTTTGTCTCTAGAGCAGAAAAAGTCAAATCGGGAGCGAAATTTGCATGGGAGCTATATATAAATCTGAACCGATCTAACACATTTTTATCACAGGTGTTTTTAGTTGAAATATAAGATGTTTTGCCAATTTTAAAGAAAATCTGTTGTAATTTGTGGTATCTAGAGTGAAAACAGTCAAATCGGGAGTGAAATTCGTATGGGGGCTATATCTAAATCTGAACCGATTTTCTTCAAATTAAATAGCGTTCGTCGTTGTACCGAAAAACTTCGTTGTCCAAAGTTTCATTCTTCTGTCTACAATTGCGTCCTGTATCGTGATTACAAGAATAGATGGACGGACGGACGGACAGACAGACGGACATCGCTAAATCGACTCAAAAAGTGATTCTAAGTCGATCGGTATAATTAACAATGGGTCTATCTCGTTTCCTTTTGGGTGTTACAAACAAATGTACAAAGACATAATACTCTCGTGGAGTGTATAAACATGCCGACCAATTTTCTCCTCTTAATTTGAGGTCCGCTTTCCAAAATTATAACAGATCAAAAAAAAGTCGGGCAACATTTTTCGATAACTTTCGGGATATAGAAAAAATCGATTTTATAGAAAACTCAAAAATAGGCAGAAAAAGTAATATTCTATGACTTGCGTAGTTATCGAAATTCAAAATTGCAATAAAATGTTTTTTTTTTTTATTTTTTAATTTGATTCATTATCGAAACTACAAATTTCGAAAAAAATGACTTTTAGAAAGTACATACAGTAAAGTTACCGTGATAATGTACAATATTCCGAAAAAGATGCCCGTCAATGTGAAGAAATTTGAAATGATTAGCACAAAAGTATAATTCTGTATTCAGCAGGTCCATGCAATTGGCATTTAATATTGTGGGCAATCATGAATACATGTCGCTGTACCATTATCGAAAACAATTACAGGAATAACGTTAGTTCTCAAATAATGCAATTTCTATGGAAGAGCCATTTATAAATGGAAGAGCCTTTGGAACTATATGTAGAATATATTTCCTCTAACATCGATGATATAATGTGTAGATTCATTGAATGGCAAAATAAACTATGCGAATTTATATAAATATTGAATTTATATACAATATAATTGAATTTCAAAAGAGAGTCACACTGTGTATTATCAGCGGCAAAAAGAATATTCCTATTAAGCATATTCTAAATTTAGCTGTGGATGCATTTAAAGTTCATATATGCTAAAATAGTTAAAAATAGAAGCTATTTTATTGGGATGTATCTCGGGAACCATGTATCATATTGGAACTTCGTTTAGTTCTTAGAAAACAGGAGCTGTTGAAATGTTCTTTAGAATTAAAAAAAGTTGTGATTATGTTCTCGATTTCCTTTTCAGACATTGTTTTACCTGAAGATTACATTTTTTAGTATGGTTACTTTTGTACAGTACACAACTATATTCGCGAGGACTACCGATGCCTCGCCATTTAAAAAAAAATATTCTGCTTATAACTGCAAACATCGATTTATTTGCTGAAATGGTAAAACCTTGTAAGTCAAAAATGAAGTAATACTTCCTTTGTTGTTCTCTGTTCATGTAGTTTGGAAATTTTATTTATAGCATACCTTAGGTATGTGAGGTTTTGTAGCATGTAAATATTGAACCGAAATATTATTCTTAAGTTATTTATCAAGGTAATAGCTGTTTGCCATCGATTAAAAATAAAACAATTTTAATCAAAAATTTCGAAAATCGTAAAACACAATTTTTGTATGTGGGCATTAGCCATGGCACTTTATTTAATTGTGGAAACAAATGAAATCATTGGTAATGATTTCTATTACCATATATATTAAATTAGTTAATTTTAATGTTACATGGGAGGTATAAGGGGTTCTGGTCTGGTCTGTAATCAAATATTGATTACAGACCAAAAAAATACAAACAAAAAAACTAAATCTAGTATTTTTTCATTGTAATTTCCATAGTTAACGATCGCTAAGGAAGAATACATTTTACCACTTTGTGAATTCGGCTTTGTGAATTTTTGGGGAAACATGCTAAATGTACAAATCTAGTAATTTTTCATCATAGTTATCGATTACTAAGTCAGTTATCGATAACTAAAAAAGTTATGGATTTTTTTCGATTTTTTCTCTTCTACAATTTAACTCCTGTAACTCGATAACAAAGCGAGATATCGATAACATGCCGAGCAATTTTCTTCTATATTTTAGGTTCGCTTTCCAAAATTATAGTAAAATATTGGAGCCTCGAATATCATACTCTCCACATTTCGTTTCGAAAAATTGATTTGTCCACTTACCAACAAGATTTTTAAGTACAAAATATCCTCGGCAACTCTAAACACAAATGTAAACAATAGAACACCACCATTTTCTACTTGCCAAGGGCTAAATAATTGCCATTGGACTACCCAATTCACGTATACTAGATTTCGAGATATCGGTTTTTCAATGTAACATATTGAAGACATGGGTGAATATGGCCTATTTATATAGTTTTTGAAACTTTAATTGATTCGATGCATACAAATTGTTGAAACGGAAAATATTGTTAAGAAATAAATAAATTAAATTTTAAATTTAAATACGTTCCACAAGCTATATAGGTTTGTGTCTTGAGAAGAATTTTCACCACTCATTTTTTGTGGTTGGTTGTCTAATGAGTTAGTTCATGGAGAGAAAGCTGGTAGATCATAATACTCTTCCAAGCGGTTTAGGGTGAGGTTTTCGGCTATATACAAAAGAAATACATATAGGGCCCGCCAAATAACTTTTTTTTTGAAAATGCTATAAAAAAACTACTGAATATTTTCTCAAATTTATTTTTTTATTTGAAAGTACAATCCTTCCGGTTAATAATGGAAAATAATTTCATTCAAATGGCTGCCTCGGGCACCCCACAAATAATAGTCAAACGGTTGAATAGTTGAAAAAAACCTTAGATGGCGGACCCTATAGTTGTGTCTATAGTTGAGTGTTGTTCTTCTCCTTTCCATTACAAAAATATTATTATTGAAAAACGCCCAAAAATCAATCAAATCGATCAAACAATTTTGTTCGAGTGTAGGCGCGTTTAAATAACTACAAAGAGTGTTAAGATTTTATAAGATCAACCTACGCCACCTTTACTAAAGCGTGTGATTTTTGTTTTTTTTTTTTTTTTTGTTTCTTTTTATTATTTCTCATTTTATTTTAATTTTTCTATTACCAGCCATAGTTTGTTTTTACTTTCCAATTTTCCCAGTTGTTGTTGTCGGCTTTTTGCCTGGCGAAGTCACAGTAAGGTGGCGGCGGCGGTGGTTTTATAATAGCCCGGCTTGGCTTGGCTGGTGGTGGGTCGTTTCGTTGGCATTTTTTGTTTTGTTTTCTTGAATTCATTCATTCATTGTTAAAAAGCGATTTTATTGTAACAGTCATCATACATTGCCCACCACACCGAGATGGAGATGGCGGTTAAGAGAGGGAGAGAGATCGCGCGCGCGACTTAAAAGGAATGAAAACCGCCACCAACGCACTTTTCTTTTGGAAGGCCAGTCTAACGACGGGATATGCGGGAGAAGTTGGATCCTGGTGCAAAACATTTTTCATTGAGTGGAATTGTATTGAAAATAATTATGTTTTGTTTTGACATGGCCTTTATATCTGTAGGTTGTAACTCGGACTGGCACTGGCAGCATCGGCATCAGCATCAGCATTGGCGGCTATGGCAATGGCTCTTTGACTTGACGCTGATGGTGGCTGGGCTGGTTGGTGATGGTGACTGAGCATGAGCGGTGTGTCAGAGACAATTATGCCTTCTGGTAAATGTCACAACTCCAACCAACGTATTTATTAAATAATTTATTGGCCAGTTAAATTATGTAAAGAAAACCAATTCAATGTCTGTCGGCTGGAAATGAAAATGGACATGCAGTCAATATTACACGCCCGTCGCCGCATATGAAATGAAAATCAATTATTTTGTCACGAAATAATGATGATTTCCATTTTTATGAGTACAACGAGTCAGTCACACCTTTCTCCTTTCTTGATATTTTGTGTTTTTTTCGTTATTAACGGATTTTGTTTTTAAAATGTGGATTTATTGAGCTGAATAACTACTCAATAAACTTCAGAGCAAATCAATTAGGTACATTTGATGAGGTTCATTTCAAAATTGACAAATTTAATTTTTTTTTAATTTCGCCAAAAATTATATATAATTATATACTTCAATCATTTCGGCTTTTCTCTCCGATTTATAGATGTTATGAATTATGTGGCGAATAATGCTGCATTTCCCAATTTTCCAAAAAAATTGAAATTGTAGACACTAGGATGGATCGAAAATAAAGTACTTTTTTCATAAGGTAACTTAAAAAAAATTTTAACTTTTTTGTAGTATGAGGTAGATACAAATATAATTTCCAGCAAATTGCTTCCAGTTTTATAGGAAATTGTCAAATTTTAAAAAAATATTTTTAATTTTTCTTATTTATTTTATAAAAAATATATAAGTTAAATTTTTTTATTGTTAATAGCATTAAAATAAAAAGGAAATTGTCAAATTAAAAAAAATATTTTTAATTTTTTTCTTATTTATTTTATAAACAAAAAAATATAAGTTAAATTTGTATAATATATTTTTTATTAATTGTTAATAGCATTAAAATAAGTATATGTTATAAGCGACATTGGTTCTTAATACGCAAGAAAAAAATAGTCGGATCCATTACATAGATCGCGAGAAAATTACTAATCAAAAATGTCATCTTTTTAGTCATATCTCTCGCGAAAATGAAAATTTTGCAAAAATATCAAATTTTTTTTTTTTTTTTGGTTTACCGTTCTCTGTCGAAATACAAACATTTTTTGTCGAAAAAGATTGATCTTCCAAAAAACATGGACTAATGTTAACCCTAGTAATTTTGTTGTAAAACCATTATTTACAACTTTAGTGCCTTCGAAAGTTTCCGTCAATTTTTTTCGTAGAACAATTTAATTATTATAACGATTTTTTTATTTTTTTGAAAAAGGGATCAAATTGACCCATACAGAGAAGAGCTAGAGGGTTAAGAACTTCGATATTTATGATCCTCATAAAGTTCCGCAACATAGTTGTGACAATAAGAATTCTCTCAGAGTTAATCTCTCTCTCAGTGTTAATAATTTGTATTTTTTTTTATTTTTTATTTTGAGCAAAAAAATTATTTTTATTAACGTTTTTGTTATCGCAGCTTGTTAACCAGGCTTTAAGAAAAACAGCCATATTAAAAAAATGCATTTTACAAAAGTCTATCTTTTTTGTTTAAAAAATAAATAAAAAATTAAAAAGAAAGCAATTTAAAATATATATTCTTAAGATTTGACAATTTTCCATAGGTTTTCACAAAAGCTTTATCTGTCTGTCTGTCGCTCCCGATTTGACTTTTTCCGCTCTAGAAACCACATATTTCACTCGATTTACATAAAATTTGGCACAGTACCTTATAATTGCAAATTGAAAATTGGTCAAATCGGTTCAGATTTAGATATAGCTCCTCCCATTACAAATTTTATTCTCGATTTGAATTTTTCTGCTCTAGAGACCACAATACTTTATAAAGGGTGATTTTTTAAGAGCTTGATAACTTTTTTTTTAAAAAAAAAACGCATAAAATTTGCAAAATCTCATCGGTTCTTTATTTGAAACGTTAGATTGGTCCGTGACATTTACTTTTTGAAGATAATTTCATTTAAATGTTGACCGCGGCTGCGTCTTATGTGGTCCATTCGGAAAGTCCAATTTTGGGCAACTTTTTCGAGCATTTCGGCCGGAATAGCCCGAATTTCTTCGGAAATGTTGTCTTCCAAAGCTGGAATAGTTGCTGGCTTATTTCTGTAGACTTTAGACTTGACGTAGCCCCACAAAAAATAGTCTAAAGGCGTCAAATCGCATGATCTTGGTGGCCAACTTACCGGTCCATTTCTTGAGATGAATTGTTCTCCGAAGTTTTCCCTCAAAATGGCCATAGAATCGCGAGCTGTGTGGCATGTAGCGCCATCTTGTTGAAACCACATGTCAACCAAGTTCAGTTCTTCCATTTTGGGCAAAAAAAAGTTGGATATCATCTCACGGTAGCGCTCACCATTCACAGTTACGTTACGATTCGCATCATCTTTGAAGAAGTACGGTCCAATGATGCCACCAGCCCATAAACCGCACCAAACTGTGACTTTTTCTGGATGCATTGGTAGCTCTTGCAATGCTTCTGGCTGATATTCACTCCAAAATCGACAATTCTGCCTATTTACGTACCCATTGAGCCAATAATGAGCTTCGTCGCTGAACACAATTTCTTTCTTTCTGAACTTTCTTAACAGAGCACGCATTTTGATAATAAAATTCAATGATTTGCAAGCGTTGCTCGTTAGTAAGTCTATTCATGATGAAATGTCAAAGCATACTGAGCATCTTTCTCTTTGACACCATGTCTGAAATCCCACGTGATCTGTCAAATACTAATGCATGAAAATCCTAACCTCAAAAAAATCACTCTTTATTTCAACTAGAAACATCTATCGTGAAAGTAATTCAGATCGATTCAAATTTATATATACCTCCCATATAAATTTTGGGCCGAATTTTTCCGGCTTTTCCCTCTCTATAAAGTTGACATGTTAACCGATTTTCTTCAAATACCTATGTTAAAAATAGGTCAAATCGGTTCAGATTTAGATATAGGTCCCATTACAAATGTTGCTCTCAATTTGACTTTTTCCGACCTAGAGACCAACAATCCTTTTCAAATTTGTGACACCTTATATTTCTAACGTGGATGAGAGTCAGATTGGTTGGCTTTTTCCGCTCTAGAATCTAGATATGTTAACCGATTTTCTTCTAGAAATATTTATAGTGAAAGTGGGTCAGTTCGATTCAGATTTATATATAGCTCCTATACAAATTTCGCTCCGGATTTGACTTTTCCCGCTTTGGAAACCCGATAATTTAAACGATTTTCTTCAAATTTGTTACAGTGCCTTGTATTTTTCTTCCGCTCTATACCCCCATATAGTAACCATACAAAAATCGTTCCCTATATCACTTTTTTCCCCGAATTCAATTTTAGTGGAATAGAAAGTTGAGGGTAGTAGTCGGCCCGCCCTTTACCCTTTCCTTACTTGTTTTTTTTTTTAATGATAGAAAACAAGTAAAAACGACGTTAGATTTATAACTTATAATACCCTCCATAATGGATTCCATTCCACAGAGGCTGTCGATTTTCGCAGGAGTGCAATAATATTACAGAAAAATATAATTTTTTTAATATAGCCAAACCAAAAAAATAATAATAATATTGAAAAAATAATTTTATAAATAAATATAATATTTTTATTATTTCAAACCACGCTTATACTTCAAGTCAATTTACAAAATGAATATTCTTCTATTTATATTTGCAAAAAAGCTTAAATACCATAGATATTGGTAGATAGTGGATGCTATACTTGTCTATATATAGTTGTCATTCCTAAAGAAAAAAATTTGAAAATCCATTATCTGACGTACACAGGGCAAGATAACCATGATTCAATCAATTTTTGCCGTAAAAGTAAAAAAGTACGAATTTGGAAAAATCTTTTTTGCATGTCGATGCACTCAGAGGAGTGTATAAATCAAATTCCATGATTCTAGCTGCGGCCATTTGGTTTTACGTTTCTACGCAATTAGAGGGATGTACACACATTTACACGAATTTCATCATTCTCGCTGTAGCCGTTTAGTTGGTACAATTTTTATCTCTCTGTTCCCATTGTATCCCTTGAAAGTACGAATTTGGAAAAATCTTTTTATTTTGCGTGTCTATACAGTCTGAGGAATGTATACATCGAATTTCGTGACTTTAGCTGCGATAATTTGGTTGGTACAGTTTATATCGCATTTTTCCATTTTAAACCCAAAAAGTACGAATTTCGGAAAATCCCTTTATTTTGTATGTCTATGCAATCAGATTAATGTATACACCGAATTTCATTATTCTAGGTGCAGCCGTTCCGTTGGTACAATTTTTATCCCTCTATTCCCATTTTACCCCTTAAAAGTACGAATTTGGGAAAAATACTTTTATATTAAGTATCTACTCAATTAGATGAATGTACACACCAAATTTGGTTTTCTAGCTTTCGTTTGATAGGTACCATTTTTATCCCTTTTTGCCCCATTTCACCCTCTACGAATAAGAATCTCTTTTTATGGTGGAAGTTTTTGTTATAGGGGGACTGCGCATGTCCAATATCAAGTTATAATATTGGTCACGCGCAATCGAAAAAACATGCTTAAATACTCTAAATATTAGGGGTTATTATGGGAATTTTTAGCCCCTGTAGGGGAAACTTTTTCCCGACAGGGCCGATTTCGTCAAGTTACAATCCCAACCGTTCTACGACCGTAAGACGCATTTATGGAAAATTTGGACGTCCTAGCTCCTTTCGTTTAGATGCTAGCGTGCTTTCAACAGACAGACAAACGGACGGACGGACATGGCTATATCATCTTAGAATTTTATGAGGATAAAGTATATATACACTTTATAGCGTCTCAGGTCAATATTTCAAGGTGTTACAAACGGAATGACAAAGTCAGTACACCCGCATACTGGAGATGGAACACTACTTTTCTTCAAATAGCATAACTATGATGGACGATAGACAAAACTGTAACGAATAAATAGAAAAGGAACTGAGAGTTGTTTCTGCCGCGACAATTTCCAAGCTTTGGAAATAACTTCAATTTCGTTATGTGGAGAATTTTATATTTAGGATTTTTACAGAGAACAAAAAATAAAAAATCTCTCTTGAGCATTTAATGATTCAAAAGTCATTGACCATCCTAAGATTATACAGTGGTAATCTTTGCTCTTTCAATTAAACCAATAACATTTCGAGAAATATTTTTTTATTATTTTTTAAAGATATTGCTTTTATAACCCCTTTGAACTTAAGTAATTTGCTGGTACTTTATGTTCAGATCATCCTAACCTAAAATTTATTACTCTTTACTTTAACTTTACCTTATGTCGTCTATTGGCTCTAAGCATAAGTATACCACAGTGTTTAGCGATAAGATCTCTTATAAAAAACAAGCTTGAATACTCAATAAAAACCAAATTATATTATCAAAAAACAAATTTATGAAAGTGATTTTTTGTCATGCTAACAAATAGTATTTTTCCGACAAAACTATCACTTATCTCTAGTAGTTGGTGGTGTTCTATCATCTATTTTTGTTTAGTAATAACATTTCAAAAATCAAATCAACTTTAAGAGATAAAATCGATACCATTCACAATAATAAATGTAGAACGAAAAGCAAAACAATTTTGTTTTAGAAAACAACAAGAACAAAACAAATGCAGCGCACAAAGACGCAATGGAAGACTAATTGCTTGTGGAGCAATTAGGACAGAGAACATACATAGATGCACATACATAGAATCGTTATTAGACAAATTGAAAGTAAATATTTATTGAGCACTTGGCGATGACGTATCCCCCGGCATAACCTTGAACTTAACTCTGAGAGTTGTACATACTACACATCATTTTCAGAACCAATCAGAAATAAAGCGAAAGGTACTTGGCAAGATGTGGATGCACTCTCTAGAGTCTAGACTCTAGACACTAGAGACAACAACACGGAACACAAGAACAAAAACACTATCTCAAAAGCAGAGACGTATGAAGAACGATCCATCATAGTGCTTGCTGCTAGCTCACCCCTATAGTCGGTCTTATGTAGATTTCAAATTGGAAGATGATTTCCTTCCGTATGTATTTTCGTTTCACTTCAGAATACGAAAAAGATTAAAAATAAGAACACTGAACCAACCGTTTCAGTTCAAGTGCGTGGCGTGGTGATAAGACATTTTATACAATAACATGATCTTTTTTCGTAGCAATAAATAAACTACAAATATATTTATGTAGGAATGTATGCATGTACAGTTGAAATAAACAAAATCCGAGTTAAATGTTTTGATTCAACGGATGTTGTTTTATTTCTATCGCTTGTATTTTTTATGGCAACCGCAGCGACGCAGCGGCATGTTCATTCATTCATACAGACAGACATACATACATACATGCATACACAATGTTCAATGTTTGACTTACGACGGCATTCAATTTGTATTTCAACCAAAACTATTTGCCGATATTTGCTTTGGTCCTCCGAAAATAGACTGAAAATGCACTGCACGTGTGGTGTCTCTTTTGTCATAAATCACCAAAAATGTTGAAATCGGTAACGAAAATGTGTGATCTTTTAAGAACATTCAAATCATATTGATCATATTCGAAAAGAATTTTGTAATTTTTTAAAGGACTTGTATTGTCTAATTGAAAAATGAAAAAAAAATATATATATTCGCATAAATAATTCGTAATATGATGTAATAACAAATGATCATCTTTGTTCATAGACTTACATTTCCGAAAAATATTCTACCGTATGTCCAGTGATGGCAATCCGAGGGATAAATTAATTTATTCATACTTATATTTACTATTTTTGTAACGACTTTCTAGTGAATAATATTATAAAGCCATCGAGGATTTTTCGAAGGTCTTCCAATTTTGATGAAATTTGGTGAACGTATGTGTTATTGCAAGATATTATGTCAGACGATTTTCTGATAGATGAATTTCAGTTAAAAAGCGCTGTTATTTTTATACCCTCCACCTCCTGGATGGGGGTATACTAACTTTGTCGTTCTGTTTGTAACACCTTGAAATATCGACCTGAGACCCTATAAAGTATATATATTCTTGATCGTCATAAAATTGTAATGCCCTTCCGTCCGTCTGTCAGTCTTTTGAAAGCACGCTAGCATCAAAACGAAAGGAGCTAGGACTCCCATAAATGCGTCTTATAGTCGTAGATCGGTTGTGATTGAAACTGGGCGAAATCGGCCCAAAGAGAAAATTTTTTCCCTCACAAGGACTAAAAATACCCATAATAATCCCTAATATTTTAGCGTATTTAAGCATATTTTTTGAATATGTCTGCTTATATTTGCTTCAGCTAGAAACACGAAATTCGGTGTGTATATTCCACTAATTGAGTAGATACATAATATAAAAGTATTTTTTCCAAATTCGTACTCTTAAGGGGCAAAATAGGAATAGAGGGATAAAAATGGTACCAACCAAACGGCTGTACCTAGAATAATGAAATTCGGTGTATACATTTATCTGATTGCATAGATAAGTAAAATACACGGATTTTTCAAAATTCGTACTTTTTGGGGTTAAAATGAAAAAAGGGGATAAAAATAGTACCAATCTAATGACCGCAGCTAGAGTCGAGAAATTCGGAGTATACATTCCTCTGAGTGTGTAGACACGGAAAATAAACTGATTTTTCGAAATTCGTACTTTTTGGGGTTAAAATGAAAAAAGAGTATAAAAATAGTACCAATTTAATGACCGCAGCTAGAGTCATGAAATTCGGAGTATACATTCCTCTGAGTGTGTAGACACGGAAAATAGACGAATTTTTCGAAATTAGTACTTTCAAGGGATACAATGGTACAGAGGGATAAAAATAGTACCAACTAAACGACTACAGCTAGAATGATAAAATACTAATTGCGTAGAAACGTCAAGGGGGTAAAAATGGTACCAACCAAATGGGCGAAGCTGGAATCATGGAATTCGTTGTATACATTCCTCTGACTGCATAGACACGCAAAAAAAAAAGTTTTTTCAAAATTCGTACTTTTTCTTTTACGGCAAAAATTGGTTGAATCATGAAGTTAGGTTATTTTGCACTATGTACGTCTGATAATGGATTTTCAAAATTTGTACTTTTGGAATTCAAATAGAATGGAAATACAACCAACTGTAGCACCCACTATCTACCAATATTTATGGCTTTGGAAATATTTTTGAAAATATAAATATAAGAATATTTTTTTTTTGAATTGACGTATTGGTAGCATTTGAAATAATTGGTGGTTTGAAATAATTAAAATATTATATTTATTTATAAAATTAATTTTGCAATATTCGTATTTGGTTTGGCTATTTTAAAAAAATTATATTTTCCTTTAGTTTTTTCGTTTGCATTTTTTTGGTCTGTAATCAATATTTGATTTGAACTGGGATATTGTCCTGGCTCAAGATCATTTTGCTTCAATATTTAATAGAATGCAGATTTTTGTACAAATGGCATGGTGACATTTATTACTTGGCTGCAGACTACCACGATCATGATTTCGACCATGTCAAAAGTCTTTTCAAGTGGCTTCGCAGCGACTTTTCAACATCAAACGTGGTAGTCTGCAGCCAAGTAATAAATGTCACCATGCCATTTGTAAATAAATCTGCATTCTATTAAGTATAGAAGCAAAATGGTATTGAGCCAGGACAATATCCCAGTTCAAATCAATTATATTTTCCTGTAATATTACTGATTACAGGAAAATATAAGATTTTTTTAGATGGTAAAGTCACTGAAATATTTGTATACCCTCCACTAGGGTATTGTATCTTTATGCATTTTTTTGTAACGCCCTAAAGGAAACGAGTTAGACCCATCGATTATTATACACATCGGCTTAGAATAACTTTCTGAGTTTATTGTACCAAAGTACAGGTCGCAATTATTTCCCGGACGAACTCTATTTAATTTGAAGCAAATCGGTTCAGATTTAGATATAGCGCACATACAAATGTCGCTCCCGATTTGAATATTTGCGCTCGAGAGAAACCACATATTTTACGCGATTTTCTTCAAATTTGACACAGATTTGATAAATACCTATTGTGAAAGCGGGTAAGATCGGTTCAGATTTGGATATAACCCCCATACAAATGTCGCTCCCGATTTGACATGTTCCGCTCTAGAAATCACATATTTTACCCGATTTTCTTTAAATTTGGCGCAACGTCGTATATAATCCAACTAGAAACGACTGTGGTGAAAGTGGGTAAAATCGGTTAAGATTTAGATATAGCACCCGTACAAATTATGCTCCCGATGTGACTTTTTTCGATCTAGAATCCACATGATTTACCCGAATTATCTTAAATTTGTCACAACACATTATAGTGCAGCTAGCATTATCTATGGTCAAAGAATCGGCTGTAAATTAAGTACTGAGTATTTCTTCACATATCTGATTTTATTGGATAGGTTGAACTTTGTCATTTAATAATGGAACACAATATCATTCATATGACTGCCGCGACACGTGACTATTGAGAAGCCAATGCATCCACAAAAAGTCCCTGTTTGGTGTGGATTTTGGACTGTACAGAAAAATTGGCGGAAAGGTACGCAGTACCTCATCCGATCAACCCAATTTTTCTGTACAGCCCAAAATCCTCACCAGGGACTTTTTGTGGATGCATCAGCTTCTCAATAGTCACGTGGTGTGGGTTCTCTGAACCCCATATGCTGCAATTTTGTTTATTGACATACCCATCGAGATGAAAAAGAGCTTCATGAACGTAAATTTCTTACAGTTTGCTTTAACGACTCACTACTTTGGAAGTAAGTTTTTAATATTTCCCAATTTTGTTCGAGTGTATAGCGAATGTCAAACATAAACCTGAAAATAAAAATAAAAATGAATTTTATTCTACCTTTCAAAGCCAAAGTAATCGGTAGTTAAAATTTAAAATGTTACATGACCCACCCTATATATGTTTATTTGTTATACGAGATATCTGACGAATCAATTAAAAATTATATGTAACACAGGCACAATCAATTACTTCTATTTGTGTGTACGTGACAGTGAAATGTAATCATATGGTTCTGTGTAGGGAAATGTGTCGTATTGAAAATTAATTCTCTGACTGTCCTTATTAGAATGTGGTTCTAACAAATTTGCCCATAAAGAGAAATGTTTCTGACAACCTTATCCTTTTTGGGAAAGTGATGTTATCAGCACTTTGCCTATTAGAAAACGTTACTATCAACACAGAGATTTTTTGTAAGTCAAATATCTTCCTACTTGCCAAAAACAAATGACATGACAAAAAATTATGGAAATCTTGAAAAACCATTACAAATGACATTTCATATGGAAATCTCATACAATGCAATCATCCGCTGTTAAAAGGTGAACACGACGTTACATTTCCCCGACAATGTTTGCCAGCAAATGAGCTTAAATTAATTTCCAGATCACCGGTCATAACAAAAGGCCATTTAACTAAACCGTCAGTCAAGTCAGTTGGTCGACCGACCGGCCGGTCATTCATATTGATTATTTTGCCAATTTGTTAGAAAACACACTTCAATCCACCCACTTCCAGTTAAAATCAATCAGTCGCACTTAACGGGCTTCAAAAGTGTTCATTCGTTCGTTGCGCAGCGAAAAGAAAATGATTTAAAATAAATTACAAGCACGGCAAATCTGGCCAAGTTAATGCAGAGTAAATGGCTTTTGCCATTCGTCACTTCGGTTCGGTTGTAGGATAATTTCCCAAAAAAACACTAAACCTATGATAAATAACTACCAGTAGTGGTGGAAATGACACTCGCAAACCATATTCAATCACCACCGGAGACCGAACAGCGTCGTCCACCGTCCACTCTCCGTCACCACCATCAACCCGGCCAAATATCCCACCATTCATTTTAATGGACCGAAAACACTCTCCTCCATTTGATGAAAATATATTTCAACTTTCAATAGGATTGGAGCTGTTGGCTAGTTGGCGTTAAAAGTGTTGTTGTTGTTGCTGCTGTTGCCTTGTTGTTTGATTTAAATGCGAAAGATGATTTTGACGCGAAAATTTATCATCACTTTGTACATGTTTAGTCTTTGTTGTATCTTTCTTTCTTTTTGGTTTGTTTGTTTTTCTCAATTTTTGGAAAATGCTGGACAAGAAAAATCGTAAACAAAGTAGCGAAAGATGTGTTGTTAATTAAGAAAATTTAATAAGGAAAAATGAACATGGACATGTTTCACATGTCAATGTTTTCGAGGATGCTTTAAAATCTTTAATTTGAAATCTTTAGTTCAGCAGTACAGCACACAGTGGTTCGAGAGTGTGGCAAATCTCTTTACAAATTTATATTTTCCTTATATTTAGTTAAAGTAAAGGTTGTTGCTGAATAACGAAATATACAGAAAGAATCTCAGTGAAATATGTCATTAAAAGAAGCTTTTCATAAAATGTATGAAACTGAAACCATTCTTAGAAACTATCTTTCGAGCGAGCCGCTTAAAATAGAAATCGGGTCAAAAAATTGAATTTATAGCGGAATAAAAAAATTCGTTAATAATAACATTAAAATTGTAAAAGAACTGGTTAGCTATCGAATGGACATCCATAAAGTTGAACTATTTTGGAACAACGCATTAGGCAAATTTCTAAAAGTTTTTGAGTTTTTACTTCAAATTTGACCCGTGGCGGACCAACAATTTCAAAAAAAATTGAGGTCCTTAATAGGTTAAGATTTCCAATTAGCCATCAGTACCTTTCCAGCGGGCCCTTTAGCACGCAATTCGGATAAAAAATGTTTTAGCGGATAAAAATAAAATACATTAAAAAACGAAATATTTTTGGACAACGCAATAAACAAACCAATGATTAATATTAGTCGTGAATATCCACAACTTTTTTGAAGCTAGCTAAAAGTCTGCTACTAAAAAAATAATTTAAAAATCGAAGAGATGAGATACGTTTTTGATTATTAAAATTAAATTAAAAAAATTAAAATTAAAATTTAAAAAAATTAAAATTTTAAAACGAAATAAAAAATATTTATTATTTATTTCACTGAAAAATTATTTTTCTATTTCATACCAGAAAAAAGTTATTTTTTTTTTTAATTATCACAACCACGTGAATTTTTAACGTATGTCCTCACACACATTTTCCGAGATTCGTGAATTAAATGTGTTGATAGTTCATAAATTCGTGGCACCTACCACGCCTACTTTTGCAATACCACCCATGCTTTGCACAATTAATAATGAGAAAATACAACATCATATTGAGAAAAACAAATTAAAAATCCAGAATTGTAAACTGTAATTGAGAGAATACAAATTGAAATTGAAGAATGTAAATTGAAATTGAGAAAATAAAAATTAAAATTCACAAATTAAACTGAAATTGAGAAGATGCAAATTAATTTCAATTTACATTTCTGAACCTCATCTTCAATTTTCATTTTTGAATTTCAAGTTTCATTTTTGAATTTCAATTAGAATTTTCTCAATTTCAATATTCATTTTCTCATAATTTCTCATTATAATTTTGTGTTTTCTCAATTTCAATTTTCATTTTCTCAATTTCAGTTTTCATTTTCTCAATTTCAATTTTCATTTTCTCAATTTCAATTTTCATTTTCTCAATTTTCATTTTTGAATTTCAATTAGTATTTTCTCAATTTCAATTTTCATTTTCTCAATTTAAATTTTCATGTTCTCAATTTCAATTTTCATTTTCTCAATTTCAATTTTCATTTTCTCAATTTCAATTTCAAGTTTCATTTTCTCAATTTTCATTTTTGAATTTCAATTAGCATTTTCTCAATTTCAATTTTCATTTTCTCATTTTTCTCCTAATTTCTCATTATGAATTTGTGTTTTCTCAATTTCAATTTCAATTTTCATTTTCTCAATTTCAATTTCCATTTCTGAATTTCAACTTGTCTTTTCTTCTTTTTTCTTTTAATACTCATTTCTCAAGTTCAACTGAAAATGCTGTTTTATAAAAACGAATAAAAAAACTACTTTGTGTTGGAGGTGCCACGCCCACTGAAAATATCAAAAAATGTATAGAAGAGCCATAACTTTTACATTTATCTATAGGTTTTTTTCAAATAGTCCTTGTATTCTTCGTTAAGATCCAAACTATTGAAAATATTCTGTAATTAAAAAATATAAAATTACATTTTTTAAAAATTCTTTTGTGTCTTCAAAGATTGTCATAACTTCTACATTTATCCGTAGATCTTTTGCAAATAGACATTGTTTTCTTTGATCGAATGTTAGCTATTAACTAATAAAACAAAATATTTTTTTTACATTTTTTCTATTTTTTATGATTTTTCTTCGTGAAAGCAAACAAGATTTTTTTTTCGAAAAATTATTTGAGACTGTTCCTAATGCACGATTTATATGTGAAAGTGAAATTTGCAACATTTATAGCCATCACATATACTTTTATTGCACATATAAGTTATGTTTCTATATCAACCCCTCAAAGTAATTATAAAAATATAATAATAGGCTATTATTTTATTGCATATTTCCACTCCGTCATTGATTCTACGTTTGGCCAAATTGTAGTTCCATAAAGTGGGTCAAAAGGTCATTGCAAAAAATAACGTATAATTTCCTATTCAAATCATTTTCAATCTTAAAGAATGCGTAGAAAATAATAAACTGGCCAGTTTATACAATAAAAAAAATATTTAACTCAATATCATTCAAAGACCAGAGTCGACAAAAATATGAATATCCAAAAAAAATATATATAGGCTATTATTACACTGTCCAACAGTCCATATTACACTTGAACCAGATGATATACGTCATGTGAAATGAAGTTAGTTAACGTTTTTAGGTTTTTTATTTTCTTATCCTGTTGCCCCTTAAATTGGCTACAAAGTTCCAAAGGATTCAATTTTTCAAAAATTATTTTAAACACTTATTCGCCCCCTATGATACCGGTATAAATGCTAAATTAAAGAAGATAATATGCGCTAAAAATAATTTAAATCACAAGCTTCTATCTGTATTAGTTTAGCATTAACAATCATTTCTAGATTTTCCTTCTTAAAAAGTAAAATATGAAAAAACTAAACAAACTAAGAGGTAAACTTGAAATGGTTATTAATTCTGAACTAATATGGATAGAAACATGACATTAGAAGTATTTTTAACAGATATTCTCCTCTTTAATTTGACACTAATACCGTTAACATAGGGTGAGAATAACTACTTAAAATAAAAGGAAATGAAAAACTAATAACGCCAATTAATCCCAATTTGTCTAAAGTAGACGTATATCTCGCGGTTCAAAAGTAACAACTTTTCTTTAAATTTTTGTGCGGTGGTATATTGAGGGGCGGAAAAGAGCTGTTTTATGCCGGCAAAATAAGCAGTGATAACAAAAACGCTAATTAAAATTTATTTTTTTGTCAAAACAAAAAAATATTTTTTTAAACAAAATTTCAAAAACATTATTTTGTGTTGACTTTGTTGGACTTAGCCTCGATAATCCTGGATTATTATTATCCAGTATAGGTCAAAAATTTTTAACAAAAATTATTTTTTTCAAAATTTGTTTTCACAGACACATTGATATTGCTGTTGGCGACAATTAAAAAAAAAAATATTTTGAGTGAAATTCTAATTTTTTATAAATTTAATATTTTATAATAGCGTCTCCGCCCATTGGAAAATTTGTACTTTGATAAACTTTTATCATTTTCACCACTTCTTTTCAGTTCAACTTGTCTTTCAAAGCAACATATATAATTTTTGAAACATACCTTATATTGATCTTGGAACGTCGAAGGACTTTTGAAGTTGTATCTGTATTTTCCCTTTTCGGAATCCATTCATTATTTTAGGCTTTCGTTTCGACATATGTACTGCAAAAATTGTAATTAAAAGGCAAAAAAGGATACAATGACAAATAAATATCTCTGAGTCTATCTCTCTAGTATGAAATCTCACTAACAGAGGCAAAGCAATCCAAGTCTTAGAGAAAACGAGTAAAATATTCTATTTATAGAGGTAAATCCTGAAAAAATCAATCCCACTTAAAGAGGTTGAAATTACCGCTTAAAGAGGTAGTTTTGGGACCAACAAAAATGTCTCACTTATAGAGGATTCCAACTTATTCAGGTTCGACTGTGTATTCATAATTTTTTAATATCCTTTTCGAGTTTAGAAAGATGAAATATGTGCATCAGAAAATACAGAAAATTGCTGAACCCTCGCCCTCTTCACTAGGCAGAAAAACAGACGGAAATTAAAATCAGGTTTCATATAGTTTTTTCTTCTGATCGGTAATATATGTACCACTTATAATAAAGGTACTTCCCTGAGATACTAAAAAATGGATATGTTCCATGGAGAATATTGAAGAACAGAACTTTATCTTACGGCGAAAAAGGAAGAATTGTCAAAAATCAAATTGATTTTACCAAAACAAAAAACTTCCTACGCAAGAAGAACTTATTTAATCGAATAGCTGGAATTCGAATGTAGTACACATAGAAAGTCAATCAAATAGTTCACTAATCAAAGAACACAAAAACTAAAAAATAATATAATTTCCGTTTTCTGGACTTACGTCGGCTTTTGACGAATGAATATTTATTTTTTGTAACCTTTCTTTACTATTGTGCTAAAAATACCAAAGAAACGTGTAATTTTACAAAATTCAAATAAAAAATTTCCCATCTTTCAAATCCCGCCCATTTGTATATTGTCTAAGCAGGTTACAAATAAATTAACTCACACAACAATATAGGAGTAACGGTGTCGAATATATTGTAAAACAGGTTTTTATTTCGAATGGGAAGGGTCACGGCTATTTTCCGCCCATATTTGCACAACTATTTACACTAGATCTACTAACACAAATTTTCAGCACCTAGGTGTTATAGAACGGACAGTATTTGATAATAGGTTTTAACTTCGCATGTGAGATACCACACCCACTTTTGCAATACCGCCCATTTTTGGCACAGCTAAGCACATTGGTGCTGGATGCACTCAGACAAAATTTCAGTATTGTATCTGTCATAGAACGGAATATATTCCTAAATGGGTTTTAACTTCGTGTGGGAGGTGCCACGCCCACTTTTCCAATACCGGCCATTTTTGGCACAACTGTACAGACTAATAATTAGTGAACTTTCACAAAAATTCAAGACTCTAGCTGCAACAGTATTCAGCATATGCTAATTTATATGAATCGAATAAATCCCCAATTTGTGTGGGAGGTGCCACGCCAACTGAAAATATCATAAAATTATATAGCCTATTTTCACCACCTGTTCAATATGAACATACTGTGAAAATTTCAAGAAGATCGGTTCAGTAGTTTAGGCTGCTATAAAGAACAAACAAACATACAAACTTAAAAACACAGATTCATTTTTATATATATAGATGTTAGAAAAGTTTAATAGAAGTTTTTTAAAGGTGGATGTAGAGGATGCGTCTTAAATAATAAAAATTAAAAAAATAGTTTTTTTTTAATTCCAATAATTAAGATAGAAATCGAAAAAATATATTTTATTTTTATTTGGATCTCATTTCACAAAAATTATTTTTATTGTACAAAAACTCGATAATTATGCCAGTTGAAAAACAGATTTCCCGATATTTTTGTTTTCGATAATTCGAAAGTTTTCTCATTCAGGGGAGCTAAAAAATAAAAGGTTTAGAAATTAAAAACAAATAAAAATTTAACAAGTAAGAAGGCGTTAAGTTCGGCCGGGCCGAATCTTATATACCCTCCACCACGGAGTGCATTCCACAGTATTACCAGTAGATTAAAGAATGTCGAGGTAATGCGAATTGCAAATATCAAGTAAATACAAGCTAATATGTTCAAAAAACATGCTGAAATACTCTAAATATTAGGGGTATTTTCAGTACTTGTGAGGGAAAAATTTTTCCCTCTGGACCGATTTCGTCCACTTTCAATCCCAAGCGATCTACAACCATAAGACACATTTAGGAAAAATTTGAACCTCCTAGCTCATTTCGTTCGGCCGCTATCGTGCTTTCAACAGACAGACGGACATGGCTATATCGTCTTAGAATTTTACCACGACCCAGAATATATATACTTTATGGGGTCTCCGATAAACATTTCAAGGTGTTACAAACGGAATGACAAAGTGAATATACCCCCATCCTGGAGGTGGAGGGTATAAAAATAGTTTTTTTTAATTCCGATATCGATTTTTTATTTTTATTTGGACCTCGTTTTACAAAAAAAATTAAATTTTTCCAAACTTTAATAACTAAGCGAGATAACGATAACATGCGAACCATTTTTTCTTATTTTGCCCTATATACAGGATCAGGGCAACAATGTTTTTCAAAAACATTAATCTATCTAAAGGGTCTTTGGACCACTGTCCTTCCTCACCACCTCCTCCTTCCGCTCTGACATTTCATTTGCAGTAATTCGCACTTTGTTCATTTACGACTTTGCGGCTCACAGACACTTTCACTTTTTGCTCTGCTGAGCTGCTCCGTAGAAACGACCAAAAAAGAAAAGATACTTAAATCCTTAAAGTTTTCTGTGTTGCATATTAAATAGAAGAAGAAGAAGAAAACGACACACAATTTAACACTCTCTGCAAAATGGCAACATTAAAGCGGGCGATTACTTTCAATGTTGTTGTTGCTGTTGTTATCGTCATTTCGATTCGTTTCGTTTCGTTGAAAATCCTTCGAGTTTTGATCTTGTTTTAACGATTTGTTTCTTATTATCACAAAATTAAATGATTATGATCTTAAATTATTCAGCGAAAATGTTTTTATTATGTTGTCTCGTAGATATTTCACATTTGAAGAGATTTGGTTGCTATTGTTGTTGTTGCACTGCTGCTGTCACTGTGATCATTTCATATCCTACATGCAGCAGCAACAACATCATCATCAGAGGCAACTCATTCGCTCGACATTCATTCCTCCTCAATGCCTGATTGTGTTGTTGCCGCCGTCGCGCGACTTTAAGTGGCAATTTCCATCTCCATATGATCTTTAATCGTTTGTGACTGTGTGCTGCCCCTCCACGCTCCCCTTGCTCCCTAGTTTCCAGACACTTGTGATACAGTCAAAATGCAAATGATCATCATCCATCGGCTGCCAGATCTCAGCCATTTTTACGATCAAAATTATTTGATTTGTTAGCGGTAGTCGTTCGTTCGTTTGTTGGTTGGTTGATATGAAAGTGAACTTTCATATGGATGCTGTTGCTGACGATGATGATGCCCGCTCGCTCGCCTTGACGCTCACAGTTCACAGGCTGGCAGGCGCAAGCCTTTGGTGACGTTTGGCGGTCGTCGTCGCCGCCACATTTCAGTTTTATTGACTTCCACCGATAATATAATTAAGTTTACTTTTATTTATTTTTCGATAATTCAATGTCTATCGGGACCATTTGCGCGCTTTTTTCATTGTCGCAGATGCAGATGCCGCTGTTGGCCGGTCGGTCGCTTCAGTTAATAAACGATCTTTCTCTGTGGTGCTCTCTGCGGGCATAATTTTGATCAATGTCTAAGTTATGTGTCTACTTTGACACATGATTTGATATATTATTAGTTTTCAGCTGGATTTTTTTCTCTCTTTTTCGCTATCGCTGAAAGAGAGCAACAAAAAATAGTCGACAATGATGACTGCCATTAAATGTAGTGACTGTTGTGAGGAGTACCTCTACCTACTACCGCCATCAACAAGCCAGCCAGCCACCAACACCGCCGCCGCCACCACCATCAGTATTTTTTTCGATTTTGCTTTGTTTGTTAACAAAGTCGGCTGAAAATTACATACTCTCACACTGGTTACAGTGGGTGTGAAGAGAACGTAACAAGGGGTATTCACCTTGAGGGTTAAAATATTCCCCGTCCTTCCATTTTTTAAAGCTCGCTAGCATCTAAACGAAATGAGCTAGGACGTCCAAATTTGACATAAATGTGTCTTATAGTTGTAGGTCGGTTGGGATTGAAACAGGGCAATTTTTTCCCTCACAAGGACTGAAAATACCCTCAATATTTAGAGTATTTATGCGTTTTTTAAACATGTCTGCTCATATTTGCCTGATATTTGGAATGCACATTCACCATAAAATTATTCTTATTTGTAGAGGGTGGAATAGGACAAAAAGGGATAAAAATGGTACCTAGCAAACGACAACAGTTAGAGACACGAAATTCGATACGTACATTCCTCTAATAATATAAAATTATAATATAAATTTATAATAATATAAAATTATTTTTTTCCAAATTCGTTCTTTTAAGGGGTAAATTTGGAATAGAGGGATAAAAATGGTATAAACAAACGGCGTTTTTCCAAATTCGTACTTTCAAGGGATCTAATGGGGAGGGGGACAGAGGGATAAAAATGGTACCAATTAAACGGCTACAGCTAGAATGATGAAATTTGATGTGTACATCCCTCTAATTGCGTCGACACGTAAAATAAAGAGATTTTAGATAGTTGCCTTTTTCAGGGGGTAAAGCGGGAAATAGTGGATAAAAAGGTACCAATTAAATGGCCGTAGCTAGTTACTTTTACGCCAAAAATTCGTTGAATCATGAAGATATGTTATATTGCACTGAGCATGTGAGAGATAATAGATTTTCAAATTTGTATTTTTGGAATTAAAATAGGATGTAAATTCAATCAATTGTAGCTGGAAATGCACACACCGTCCACCAATATTTATGGTAAGGTTAAGCTTTTTTGTTGCTTTATATTTACTTTTTGCATTGACTCGAAGTATTATTTCGATATATAAACATAATGGTAGCCTTGCCTTATAAGCGTTATTTAAAATAATTAATTTATTTATATTTTTATTTTATAAAATTACTAGCTGAACCCCCGCCCGCTTTGCCAGTCAGAAAAACAGACGGAAATTAAAATTAGGTGTCATATCGTTTTATCTTGTGATCGGTAATATACATATGTACCACTAATAATAAAGGTACTTCCCTGAGATACTAAAGAAATGGATATGTTCCATGGAGAATATTGAAGAACATAACTTTAGTTTACGGCGAATAAAGGAAGAAATGTCAAAAATCAAAATGATTTTAAGTTCAGTGTGATTCTCCTTCTTTCCATTAACAAAACAAAAAACTTCCTACGTAAAAAACTTACTTAATCGAATTGCTGGAATTCGAGTTTTCTACATTCAAAACACATAGAAAGTCAATTAAATTCCGTTTTCTTGACTTCGTAACCTCTCTTTACTATTGTGCTAAGAAATCCAAAGAAAACATATAATTTTACAAAATTCAAATCAAAAATTCCCCATCTTTCAAATCCAGTAGTGTACTGTCTGAGCAGGTTACAAATAAATTAACTCACACAACAATATAGGAATATCGGTGTCGAATATACTCTAAAACTGGTTTTAATTTCGAATGGGAAGGGTCTCGGCCACTTTCCGCCCACCTTTGCACAACTATTTACACTGGATCTACTAACACAATTTTTCAGCACTAAAAGGTTTTAAATTCGTATGTGAGGTACCACGGCAACTTTCCCAACTTTTGGCACAACTACGCATATTGATGCTAGATGCACTCACACAAAATGTCAGTATTGTATCTGTCATAGAACGGAATATATTCGAAAATGGGTTATAACTTCGTATGGGAGGTGCCACACCCATTTTCCCAATACCGCCCATTTTTGGCACAACTATGCACATTGATGCTAGATGCACTCACACAAAATTTCAGCACTCTAGGTGTCATAGAACTGGCAATATTCAATAATAGGTTTTAACTTCGTATGGGAGGTGCCACGCCCACTTTTCCAATACGGCCCATTTTTGGCACAACTGTGCATACTAACAATTAGTGAACTTACAAATTTCGAAAAACTTCGTTTCTACTTCGTTTCTATATGGTCAGAGGAATTTACATACCAAATTTCACGATTCTAGCTGTAATACTTTAGTTGGTACCATTTTTATCCCTTTTTGTCCCGCTCGTCCCTTAAAAGTACAAATTTCGAAAAATACAATTTTACTTCGTTTCTATATGGTCAGAGGAATTTACATACCAAATTTCACGATTCTAGCTGTAATACTTTAGTTGGTACCATTTTTATCCCGATCGTCCCTTAAAAGTACAAATTTCAAAAAATCCAATTTTACTTCGTTTCTATATGGTCAGAGGAATTTACATACCAAATTTCACGTTTCTAGCTGTAATACTTTAGTTGGTACCATTTTTATCCCTTTTTGTCCCGCTCGCCACCAAAAAATACAAATTTCGAAAATCCAATTTTATTTCGTTTCTATATGGTCAGAGGAATTTGCATACCAAATTTCACGTTTCTAGCTGTAATACTTTAGTTGGTCCCATTATCATCCCTTTTTGTCCCGCTCGCCCCTTAAAAGTACAGATTTCGAAAATCCAATTTTACTTCGTTTCTATATGGTCAGAGGAATTTACATTCCAAATTTCACGTTTCTAGCTGTAATACTTTAGTTGGTACCATTGTTATCCCTTTTGGTCCCGCTTGCCCCCTAAAAATACAAATTTCGAAAATCCAATTTTACTTCGTTTCTATATAGTCAGAGGAATTTACATACCAAATTTCACGTTTCTAGATGTAATACTTTAGTTGGTACCATTTTTGTCCCGCTCGTCCCTTACAAGTACAAATTTCAAAAAATCCAATTTTACTTCGTTTCGATATAGTCAGAGGAAGCTACATACCAAATTTCACGTTTCTATCTGTAATACTTAAGTTGGTACCATTTTTATCCCTTTTTGTCACGCTCGTCCCTTAAAAGTACAAATTTCGAAAAATCCCTATTTGTAGCTCGTCTGCATGGTCATTGCAAGGAACTCACCGATTTTCATGTTTATAGCTGCTGCCGTTTAGTCAGGACGAAGGTTCAGTTGGGCCATTTTACCCCCTAAAACTACGAATTTCGCAAAACCCTTTCTTAGTCGACGTCTACGTCATATTTGGGAACTACCCTGAAAATTTCATGTCAATGATAATTCAGTCAGTCAGTAACGCAACTCTTTTATATAGATAATAGATTTATGCTATTTATATATATAAATGAAAAGGGAAATCATATGAATATTTATTTTATAAATTACTAAAAAAAATTATATAAATATGTATTTATAAAATTTGATTTATATTTAAATAATTATCATATGCCTATATATATAAATTATTTAATAATTATTATACATTTAATTGTGTAAACAACTTATATATAAACAATTTATATATAAATATAGATAAATTATTCGAATAATATATTAATTAATTTATATTTAATTATGTAATGTCCAAAAGTATCTATATATTATTAACGAGGCCCCTAGTGGAGTCAAATGTATGACCACCTCCCATTATTGTTTCAGCCCCTAATATTTTCACAGAACACACCTACTTTCCAACTGCAATCTTTAAAGTGGCAAAACTGTCCCGCAGTAGACCCTAGAGGGGAGAAATGTAAGACTGACCCCCATTAATTCTCCCTCCTCATATTTTCCCCAAAATACCTACCCCCCATCACCCCTTCCTTAAGGGAAAAGTTGATAGACTTCCTATAATCCTTATGGGGACTCCAATACAAAAGCAAAATTTGTATAAAATTTGCTCCCACCTCTCTTGGGAAGTCAAATGTTACGGCACAGCACATTGCTATAGTCATGTATTAATGCAACGGTTCTATCGGCAGCGTCTGTGATAGGTATTTTGAAGAAAATCTGTGAAATCGTCATGTGATTTAAGTGATATCAGGAGTAAAGACCCCCTGTGTTACTTCTTATTTTATTTTTGAAGCTTATTTTCATCTCGGTGGCTATGCCAATTAAACAAAATTGCTGCATATGGGGTTCAGAGAACCCACATGTGAATATTGAGAAGCCAATACATCCACAAGG
>OX377619.1:36270686-36278186 GCA_947397865.1 Polietes domitor | reverse complement strand
ATGGGGATGGACGTTTCTGTGTCTGTCTGTTTGTTTAGATGAATGTTATAAATGAGTATCATGCCGGCGTTTTTTGTTTCATTGTATTTTATTTGGAGCCGGCATCGCTGATTAGCTTTCGTACACATTTTCGATGGTGGACACCACAGACACTACACCACCACCATCACCGCCACCGCGCCATGGAAGGTGGAAGGTATAGCGCATAGCAATGTGGCGTTTGTCTGGCGTTTGAAAGCTCCGTGATGTAGGTGGTGGTTGGTGGTGCTGGTGGAGGATAAGAGTGCTCGCCGGTGCTCATACGACGCTGGAGTGGCCAAGTAAAGTCGCTCGTAACTATGATGTGTTGCATGTTTTGTGAGTTTTCGCTTTAAATGTAATCGGCGGTAGTTTATCGAAGAGTTACAAATACACTCTTTTTTCTTCTTCTGGAGATATCTTTGATCCCAACTATTGGAAAATGTTTTAAATGTTGATGCAGTTGCTGTTGTTGTTTTTGTTCGTTCGTTCAATTTTGTCTGTCCGTCTGCCTGCCTGTCTTCTGTTTGTATCGCAACATTCATTCATTCGTTCATTCATTCATTTAGTAGCGACGATGACGACCTTGATTGTAAACAAAGTTTTAAAATATCTTAAATTCTGTCGATACGAGGGGTGTTATATCAATTGTGACAATTGTAGTACTATCATACATGATTTTCTCTCTTTTTTGATGGGCACAGGAATTGAGTAGTTTACTTTCGCATGAAAGGCGAAAATTACATATATATAGCGAATTTGATTCAAGACAATTTATTCAAAGAACGAAGGAAAAATATATTCAAAGTACTTTCAATATTTACTTTTGCTTTAGTCCCATTCCAAAATCCCTACTTGCGTATTTCCCGCATTTGAGGAAGTTCTTTTGAACAACTTCCAAAATAGTTGATGATATGTTAATATCCTGTAACATTTGACGAATAGCATTTTCACAAGTGAATCTAAAGGAGTTTTTCGTATGGGGACACAGAGGTAATGTGTCCGCTTTGCATACAGAAGGTCCCGGGTTCGTATCGCAGGTCGTGAGAAAACTTTTTTATTACTTTTTTTTAATAAACAATAAAATAAATAAAATTTATTAATTTATTGTTTTTAATGTACCCCAAAAATATTTTTATTAATTATTAGCACACTATATAGTATTAAACACATTTCGAAATTTAAAACCAGTCATATCTCATGAACTATTAGAGACGTGCAGATTATATTAGATGTATATGTTGTTGGTACAGAGTGAATTCAGCCAACGAAAGTTGTTAACACCATATAATACTGACGACAGGACAGGGAAGTTATAATAGAATATATGAAGTCGTTATTATGTGGATTGTTAGAAATGGGCGCTACCACACACCTTTTAAAAAATTCGTGATGTTGGATCTATTTATAAAAATCTATATTTATATCAAATGTTCCAGTTAGAATGATAGTGGTCTAAGTCACACTTTATCCGTTGTGAGATTTTTTTTTTGAGTCAATTGAAAAATATTTATCCATCGAAGCACAAAATTGTTCTTAGAATATCCTACTACTATATCGAACTTTTATAAAAAATGGACAATGTTGGTACCTCCAAGGGAACCACTTACCAAAAATTAAAGAAAATCAAAAATATTTTATTTCAAAAAATATATATAAATATTTTCATGTTGTTCGTCTAGAAACTTTAGACTAAAATTATTTTTTACTTTTCAAATAATTTCAATATTAGTGGATATAGTGTGACTTAGACCACTTTCAAACTAACACTAAAGACAATTTAAGTGTGCATAAAATGAGAAATGTCATTGTAAGGGTACATTTTTATAAATTTCAAAAATAAAAGTTCTTAAATGAGAGATCTGATCATGCTAAATAGAAAATTGGGATATCTATTTTATATACCCTCCACCTCCAGGATGGGGGTATACTAACTTTGTCATTCCGTTTGTAACACCTTGAAATATCGACCTGAGACCCTATAAAATATATATATTCTTGACCGTCATAAAATTCTAAGATGATCTAGCCATGTCCGTCTGTTGAAAGCACGCTAGCATCTAAACGAAAGGAGCTAGAACGTTCAAATTTTCCATAAATGCGTCTTATAGTCGTAGATCGGTTTGGGGTTTTGGGTTTGAAAGGCGAAATCGGCCTAAAGGGAAACATTTTTCCCTCACAAAGATTAAAAATACCCATAATAATCCCTAATATTTTAGCGTATTTATGCAAGTTTTTTCAATATGTCTGTTTATATTTGCTTGATATTTGGTATGCGCTTTCTCCTTATATCAAAAACGTGCACTATAAAGAGATTCCTATTTGTAGGGGGTGAAATGGGGCAAAAAGGGTTAAAAATGGTACATATTAAACGACAACAGCTAGAAACACTAAATTCGGTGTGTACATTCCTCTAATTGAGTAGCTAAATAATATAAAAGTATTTTTTCCAAATTCGTACTTTTAAGGGGTAAAATGGGAATAGAGGCATAAAAATAGTACCAACCAAACGGCTGTACCTAGAATAATGAAATTCGGTGTACACATTCCTCTGATTGCATAGACATGTAAAATACACGGATTTTTCAAAATTCGTACTTTTTGGAGTTAAAATGAAAAAGGGGATAAAAATAGTACCAATCAAATGACAGCAGCTAGAGCCATGAAATTCGGAGTATAAATTCCTCTGACAGTGTAGACACGGAAAATGAACTGATTTTTCGAAATTCGTACTTTTTGGGGTCAAAATTGAAAATGGGGATAAAAATAGTGCCAACCAAATGACCGCGGCTAGAGTCAGGAAATTCAGAGTATACATTCCATTCCTTTGACTACGTAGACATGAAAAATAAACGGATTTTTCGAAATTCGTACTTTCAAGGGATACAATGGTACAAAGGGATAAAATAGTACCAACTAAATGACTACAACTGGAATGATGAAATTCTAATTGCGTAGAAACGTCAGGGGCGTAAAAATGGTACCAACCAAATGGGCTCAGCTGGAATCATGGAATTATGTGTATACATTCCTCTGACTGCATAGACACGCAAAATAAAAAGTTTTTTTTCCAATTTTGTACTTTTTCTTTTACGGCAAAAATTGGTTGAATCATGAAATTAAGTTATTTTGCACTATGTACGTCTGGTATTGGATTTTCAAAGTTTGTACTTTTGGAATTAAAATAGAATGGAAATACAACCAACTGTAGCACCCAATATCTACGAATATTTATGGTATTTAAGCTTTTTGAAAATATAAATATGAGAATATTTATTTTTCTATTTGAAATAAATAATGGTTTGAAATAATTAAAATATTATATTTATTTATAAAATTATTTTTTCAATATTTGTATTTGTTTTGGTTTGGCTATATTAAAAAAATTATATTTTCCTGTAATATTACTGCGCTTCTACGAAAACCGACAACCTCTGTGGAATGCAATCCATGGTGGAGCGTATATAAAGATCGGACTGGCCGAACTTAATGCCGTTTTTACTTGTTATCATTCTAACTGGCACAAATATATATTTGTGTCCGCTAGGAAAATTGAATTCCTAAAACGGGGGAATTCAATATTTACTTTTGAAATCTATGCTTTGTATTTCATAAAGCCAACGCAAAACATTTTCTTTACATAGATTTACTTTCTCATAGTAACTGTGGATTAGGAAAAGTCTACAAAAAATTGAAGAAATCGGAAAATATTAAACGAAAAAGGATTTCTCGATTTTCAAAAAAATAAGAAATTGTAGATGTAAGGGTTTATCGAAAATAAAAAAGACACAAATATATTTTATTTCAAGCAAATTTTTTCTAGTTTTACAAAAAATTGTCAACTAAAAAATATCTGTTTATTTATTTATTTTATTAAAAATATACCATTGATTTATGTAAAATATTAATATATTAAAAAAAAAAAAAAAATATATATATATATATATATATATATATATATATATATATATATATATATATATATATATATATATATATATATATATATATATTAATAGCTAATAGTGTCAGCAAGACGCTCCCTCCATAAGTTTCATGGTGGAGTTCCTCGCACTTATTCTAAAACAATTATAAACTTAATTGTTATTTTTGATGATTTTAATTACATAATATTGATGATTTTGTCTTAAACTCAGTGAAAATTTTCATTAAAAAGTCGTCAAAGAAACATTTCACAAATTGTATGTTTCATAAAGTACAAATCAATGAAAAGTGTCATAGAATTTATGAAACTTTTCTTTGAAACTATTAAATGCAGTTCTTCCTTCGAAGAACTTTTGTCATAAAAATTCATTATTTTTCGTAATAAGAATTATGATAATTTTCATAGATTTTATAAAGAAACTTCATTAATTTTATGAAAGAGTTTCATAAATAATTTATACTGAAGTTACCAATATAAACAAAAAAGCTAAAAAAGGTCTGACTCGTTGACTAACCAATCAACACACACCACCATGGCAAGACTCTTTGCAATGAATATGTCTTTGACCTAAATCAGGGTTCATACTTATGTCAGAGTTAACAGAGGACAAATGAGAATTGCTAGCATTCAACGAATAAAGTCAACACACTAAAAATGTAGTTATAAGTTATGAAACATTTCATAAAAACTATGAAATCCTTCATTATATTTATGAAGACATTTCATAGCACAAATATTTTATTTCATAATATTTAAGAATTGTTTCTTTAATACTATGAACTCTTTCTTTGATCTTATGAAACACTAAGCTTCACTAATTTCACAATTTTGTTTTATGAAATATGAAATGTTTATGAAAAAATTCTATGAAACATTTCATTTTATTTATGATTTTTTTATTAAGAAAAAATTCACTAAATATATGAAAAATCTTATGTGAAATCGTTTCATAAATATTATGAAGGAAAATTATTTCAGTACAGCTGCAGCAATTTGGTCGGTACCAACTTTATCCCTTTTAGCAAATTCTCTGCCTTAAAAGTACGAATTGTGAAAAACATCTATCTTTCTAGAGTGATATACACTCTGAATTTCATTATTTTAGCTGCAGTCGTTTTGTCGGTATGGACATGACCAGATCGTCTTAGAATTTTATAACGATCAATAATATATATACTTTATAGGGTCTCATGTCGATATTTCAAGGTGTTACAAACGGAATGACAAACTTAGTATACCCCCATCCGGGAGGTGGAGGGTATAGTAAAATTTATTTATTTAAAAATCGAAATCCCTCTATATGAGATCTTCTATTGCCTGCATTTCCCCATACCAAACTTATCATACTAACATCGTAAGTACTTCACAAACAACAACAACAACAACAAAATTAAAAACAAATTCGTATGTGCATTATATAATCCGAGTTTATCTCACAGAAACTTTTACTACCACATACTTTGAACTCATTGAACGAACGACGAGCAGTCAGTCGGATTGCTAAGCAAACGCCATGGACTTAACAAATAAGCTATAAGTACGGCTGGCTGGCTGGATGGCTGGATGGATGGCGGGTTAGGAATACCCGTAGTACCCATACCCATAGCCATACCCGTGCCCGTACTCGAAGTGCAACTCCAACTCATGTGTCGAATATGCATATACTCGTGCGACGACGGTCTCATGCTAATGTTCATTGCATGGATGTGTGTAATACTTCACTTTTGTCAAGATGTTTTTATTTGTTGTTTTGTTTGCTCCGACATCAAGTGTTTTATTTTCACTTTATACAGTTTTTTCTCCTTCAATTTTATTTATTTTTGTTCAAATTTTATGTAGGCATTTTTCTATTTCCAATTTCCATGCCAAAGACGAGACGACTACTTACTTATGATGATGGTGGCGGTGGCGGCGGCTGCGTTTAAAACCAACGATCAGCCACAGCCGCCACGCCACCTCCTTTCGGTGGTAATCGTTGTCGTCGTCATCGTTGTGTACTCGAAGTCTATGTTTGTTGGCAATAACCTTTTGTTAGCCATTTTCGGCCACAAAAAGTCAAGCGTAGTACTACCGCCCCCTCCCCACCCCACCTCACGTCTCACCTGCACCCGAAAGTAACCAAAAAAATAGACAAATTATTTTATAGATACAATTTGCCACTTTTTATTTCATTTGAGATGCGATGGCAAAAAACTCCATATCAGACACACGGTGTGAGAGAGTCGGAAGGGGGGGGAGAGGAAAGAAAAGATATTTTTATGAAATATTTATGACTTACTAGACATTATTATTGTGTTTTATTGCCGTCGTCCGCTGATTGTGCGGCTTGACTTATGTCTACTTGAATTCTACAGATTGTGCGATGGGCGATGGACAGCCAGCGGACCACCGATAGACCACAGACGGAGGACGAGTATGCGGCAGCAGTAGTATTATTAAATGCACTTCTCATAGTTATGATATACTCCGTACTCCTCTTATGTTATTGTATAATATTATTCCGGTATGCTATTGCTGCGACTAAATACACTGTAGATACTTTCGATTTTTTTACTGTTATGAGTTGGGATGGGTGGTTACGAGGGCGAACCGGCATCTAAGCAGCAGGGACCTACCGCATATGTCAATTTATACATACATTTTATGCATACTCCTCCCTTGAATTGGTTGGTATGATCATTCATTTGGTCCGACTAATTATTAATCGGTGACCATGTGAAGTGCTTTCACTGAAAAAATTTACTAAATTAATTAAGTTTAATTCGATATATAAAAAAGGATGATTTTTTAAAAGCTATAGAAAAGTTTTTCGAAAAAAAAAAAACACATAAAATTCATAAAAATGTATGAAATCTTTATTTGAATCGATAGTACGGTCCATATAATTTAATGTTTGAAGATTATTTCATGTAAATGTTGACCTTGACTGCGCCTCAAATGGTCCATCCGCTTAGTCCAATTTTGGAATACTCTTTCCAACATTTCGGCCGGTATCTCACGAATAAATGCTTCAATGTTGTCTTCCAATGCGTCAATTGAAGCGGGCTTGTCTGTATAGGCATGAGCTTTACCATAGCCGCACAAAAAATAGTCTAAAGGCGTTAAATCGCACGATCTAGGCGGCCAATTGACCGGTCCCGAACGTGAAATAAAATGTTCACTGTGGCATGTGGCACAGTCTTGTTGAAACCACATGTCATGCAAGTCAAGCTCTTGCATTTTGGGCAAAAAAAAGTTCACAGTTACGTTACGAGTCGCATCATCTTTGAATAAGTACGGGCCAATGATGCCACCAGCCCATACACCTGTGACTTTTCTGGAAGCATTGGTAGCTCTTGCAATGATTCTGGCTGATATTCACTCCAAAATCGACAATTCTGCCTATTTATGTACCCATTGAGCCAAAAATGAGCTTCGTCGCTGAACACAATTTTTCGGTAAAAAAGTGGATCTTCGGCCAACTTTCCAATTCAATAATTTGGAAGCGTTGTTCGTTTGTAAGACGATTCATAGTTAAATTATAGACTAAACTGAAG